>VDFB02003790.1:0-51591 GCA_007258455.2 Sequoia sempervirens | reverse complement strand
AAACCCATCTTTTTAAATTTAATTTTTATGTAAAAAATTGCGTAAATCACGAAGGGGGGGTTTTTCTTTCTAACTCACCTACTGTTCGCCTGTGCCCTTGTGTAAATCGCAGTGTCGTTGTCTGTCGGCATCGTCCACCTCGTTGCTTTTCTCTCCTCTCCACTCTTCTTCTCAACTGCTACAGTGCAAGTGAGCCAGGTAATTTTTCAAATTACCTTTTTAACCCCTTCCTCCAAAAAGTTATTTTTTACCTTTTATTTACCTTTTTATTCCTCCAACTAATTCCAAACTTCCCGAGGCCGCCATTCGCAAACCGTACGTTCGATCCACTCCGTTCAAAAGGCAAGCTTGCTTAATTTCTCACCCTCTATCCAACGCTCCCCTCCATTTCCCTTTATCGAGACATCGTCCGGGGCCCCTTCTTTCTTCCCCAATCGCCCTCTCGAGGGGGCATACCCTACCACTTCCTTCCATCTATTCCAAACCAGGCACTGGGGCATCCTCTTTCTTCTTCGTCAGGCCAGGGCATCAATTCTCATTCCTTTCTTCATCCACGAACATTCACTTTTCTTCGAAACATCGTTATTTTAACAATATTTCGAAGAGGGGCAAAATGTAGGCATCCAAATTTAATCACTTCCATATGATTAAAATTACTGCCTTTTCATCTATCATATTAATATTAATTTATTAAATTAATATTACACCCTTTGTCTCATACTAATAAAGTATTTAATTTAATAATTAATACTTTGTCTTTTACCTTATTCCTCTCTAAATTAAATAAATACACTAATTTATTTAATTTAGTCATTCTTCCTCTTTTTGATTTAAAAATCAATTTAAAAATTCCTCACTTTCTCTCTCCTTGTCACATCCTCCTACATTTGCCACTTGCCTTTAATCTTCTGTTAATTAGCCTAATCCAATATTTGCACAACCTTAACCAAAATCATTAGCTAAATTTAACACCACTTTTTGGTCAATTCTTCCATTTTTCCTTTTTGATATTAACCCCTTTTCCTATGTGAATTTTTAATTCACATTTATTTATTCTAGACTCCTCTCCTTTAAATCTAAATTTTTAATTCACACTCCATTCTCCCAAGGCTTCTAGAACCTTGGACTTGTCACAATCTCCACATGTGACTAAGTCCCACCTTTTTGGAGCCCACCTTTTACCCTCTGGATCATCCTAGGAATGTGAATTTTTAATACATTATCCCCAACCACCTTTCCTTTTCCCATGTAGATTTTTGAGGAATTCTAAAATTCCTCTAATGTCCCTTTCACTCCCACTTGGGGACAAGAAATCCCTTTTTGTGGAAATCCTCTCATCCCCCAAGGTGCATGTCCTTTTCCACCTCATGTACCTTTTTGACAACTCATCTCCACCTCATATCCTTTTGTCCATTTCACCCTCCACATGTCAAGATGTGAGGGCTTGTGGGTTCTCAACCCACCATAGCCCTTCATCTTGGCCTTGTTGGAGCAATCTTGACCATTGAATTCTCTAGAGAATTCAAAATCTCCTATAAATACCCCCTCCTCAAGGGCATTTCCAACACTTAGCCATCTTGCACCCTTATGCTGCCAATTTGCATTCTCAACACTTTGCACTCTCATAACTACATGCTGTCCATTTGAATCCTCAAGCCTTTTTCAATCACTCAACCATCTTTGTTCATCATTTTGCATATTGAAGCTTGCATTATAGTCACTCAATCCATCATCTAAGGAGCACACAACCAATCTAAGCAAGGGCCAATCAAAGAAGTTTCAACAAGGGAGGTAAAAGTATTTGTGTTTTATCTTATTTGCATTCCTTTTCGTTGAACCGCTCTTTTGGCTAATCTTGAGGTGTCCTTGGTATTTTGTTTTGATATTTCTTAGTTATTTTGCACATTTAGAGCAGTAGGAGTTCCAAGGTATCACAGATGAATGAAAATCGAATAGAATTGAGATAAAAAAGGACTAATCAATAGTTGAGATTGGATGTGACAAGCAGGGATAAGGATGAGACTGAAAGATTGAATGGACAACTGAGATCGAATGGGATTAATTGTCGGTTGAGATTGGACGTGACAAGCAAGGATAAGGATGAGACTGGAAGAGGAACTAATAAAATCTATTAGTTTGAAAGGGAATGTAAATAATTAAACAATGACAACATCATTTAATTATAGAAGAAAATGAAAACTAAATTTTTGAATTAAATAATAATTTAATTCAAAATAAGTGAGAGCGCAATTCAATTTCAAAAATCATTTAAATAAATATTGTTTATTTAATCATGGACAAAGAAAGATGAGTGGATAATTAAATCATTTAGAATTAATTATTTAATCATGGTAGATAGAGTGGCGATAATTAAATAAATTAGATTTATTTAATTATCGCCACTCTATCTACCATGATTAAATAATTAATTAGAGTGGCGATAATTAAATAAATTAGATTTATTTAATTATAAGGGACATGAACCTTAGTGATGTAATTAAATAATATTTAATTAATCAGAGGCTCAACTGAAATGATGAAAATATTTAATTAAATAATTAAAATAACTTAATTAATAGGAGAGTGATCTAACATTAGAAAATTAATTTTAGGTGTCTACAATTCCTTCACAAAAATATCATATATTTATTACAAATATGATAATTTCAAAATCTTTATAATTCTTTACAATATTGTCACATTAATAAATCCCTAGTAAAATAAATCAATGATTTGAGTAATTCCATTGTACACTCACACAATCCCCTAAGATATATTAATTTGGTATGGATACATCTAGTTATGGAGAGATCTCTTCTTGAATATATTATCTTTATTCATATAAAACACATCCCTCACTTGAAATATTGAAACTTGCATAAATTTATCCTCTAAAATAAATTATAAACGTGTGAAATATTGGATTAGAAACGAATAATGAATGCATTAGAAAGATATTCTAATCTTGAGACAATAGATTTCCCTAGTAGTCTTGAGAAGTGGAAACTTGTATTAATCATGAGACTGTATCAAGAATGCCAAATATATATTTTAACATTCAATACATTGCCAATACAAAGAGGGGAATTCTCCTTATATTTAATTTTATGGGAGTAGAGGAGAAAATTTCTTATTTAGGTATGTAGATAAGAGGAAGTACTCCTCTATTATCTTTGGTCCTTACTAATTTAAGAAATATGGCTCGTACATTATATTTATTTTTTCTAGAGCTCCTCTACACATAACAAGATGCATGCTTATAAATTATATCCTCATCTATCTCTCCAAATATCCTTACATAGGGATCCATATAGTTTTTTTCTTATCAAGAGCATACCACATTACTAGCTAGGCCTAATGCTCTGCCAATTCTTTTATTGGATTTATAGTGAATTGAAGCTATGGATGCTTGGAAAAAATCTATAAAAGCATAATAGTAAGCAATAGAATAGACAAGGTAATGAACTGGTTGAAAAAATACCTCAAAGAAATGTGGTCTCATGGTGATGGAATGACATGAAAATCTAGAATAATTCGCTTTTCATGGCATTCGTAATGGAATTCCATCTCAATAAGACCACATTTCTTTGAGGCATTTTTTCCAAAGTTCATTGCTTTGTTTATCACTAGTAGAATTTGGCAAATAAATGACTAGGTGACTAAAAATTTTAGTCACAACAACTAAAAATGAGTAAATTCTACTCATTTTTTGCAGCTCATCTATAAATGAGTAAATAAATGACTAATTTGGTCATTGACTAAAAAATATTTAGTCACACAAATAAAAATGACTAAATAGTTAGTCATTTATTTAGTTACAATCCATTTGAATAAATCAATCAAGGAATCAAGAATACAACCCACCAAAATACTCTAAAACTTCAATAAACATACTCTAAAACTTTCGTCAAAAACTTATTTTCAGGCATAACCCATCAAAATGGATTTTTCATTTTAATAAACATACTCTAAAACCTTCATCAAAACCTTATTTTTAGGTGTAGCCCGCCAAAATGGAGAAGTCTTTCAGTAAATAATGACATAGAATGGTAAGGAGATGTGCATGACATGAGGCATAGGATTCATTGCTGCTTATCTCATTCCTACTCTACTCAACAAGGGTTACATTATTCATGCTACTGTTTGTAATCCAGGTATTTAATTGACATATATTTGCATAATCTCAAATTTCTTCAGATGCTTTTGAATTATCAATGTATCCTATATAGGGTTTAGAATGATTTCTTTTCATTTAAAAAAATAAATTAGATGCTTTTGAAGTATCAATGTATCCTATATAAGGTTTAGAATGATTTATTTTAATTTAAATAAATAAATAAATTATGTATCTACCTATGATTAGATAATGTGGAGTTCTCCTAAATCTTCCCCAACACACTATCCTCTTTGGCACTGTATTCATTACTCCAGCTGCTAGGGTTTTGCATGTGAAATCTTTATTATTTTCATGGTAGTGGCTTTTAAATAGATCTCACTCTTTTCTTTAATCCTTATCATGGTAACCGTTGAGTTCCATAATCCACCTTCAATCTCTTCTAAGAATGTTTTCTTAAGCTAGACTACACAGTATGCATATGGTGCAGGAGCACCATTGAAAAGCTTTTGCCAATTTGGGTTATTGAAGAGTAGGCTTTAGGATTTTGAAGTTTTACATAAAATAAGGTCATTATGACCATTATCTAATGTATTTATTCATATTGGAGTCATATTTAGGTATTTAGGTGGGTTGGATTACAAAAAGTGCAAAAAGGATGAGAACTTGTCATGTTTGAGATATTGCAAAGTTGCAAAAAAATAGATTTTGTGGAAAACAAGTAGTCACAAAATTTGAAAAGGATTTTTGGCGGGTGGGTAGTTATTGTTTTGGGAAAAATTTTATATATTTAGTGAAAAACATCAATGTAAGTGGTTCTTGAAGTTTGGAAATAGGAAATATCAATAAAATTTTTGCTTTTACAACGATTTCTATGTTTTCCTTTCTTTACCAGTCTGTGTACAGTCTGTACAACAAATTCATGTTCTAAAGGATTCAAAATTTATTTTTCATATTTATTAACAAACATCAAGAGGTTCTTTGATTGGGTTTTAGTAAATTTTGAGTGTTTTAAAACCAAATTTATGTGAGCGGTTGAGAATACCTTGTTTCAAGGGTTTGAAGTTAACACAATGAACTAAAGCCCATTCCACCATTCCGTGACTACTGTAATTAGGTGGAATTGGATTTAATTTATAGGATTAGATGTTTTCATGTGGTTTGCGTGTAGGGGAGGCTGAGAAGTGCATGAGGCATGATGCCTTAGAGAGAAAATTTGAGTTTTCCAAGTGAAGTAATGAGGTTTTGAGATGGAAAAGAGTGAAATTGTGAGGGGCGACATTATATCCTAATGAATTAAGCTTGAGAAAAGGTTTTTAATCCTTTTTTGGGTGGTGGTAAGTGTAGACAAGGCCTACTAATGTGTTTTCCAATAAAACCCTAAGTTTTAGGCTATAAAAGAGGGTTTTCTATTTTGGCTCTTTAGAGTGAGTTTTTGCAAATAAGTTGTGGATTTTGTGGTTTGAGTACCAGTTGGTTGCTTCCCTAGTGGTTTTGAGAATTGATGAGAGGTTTAGAGACTGTAAGTGTCTTTGGAAAAGAGGCCTACTTGGAGGCCTATTTGGCATTAAAATCCTGATATTGAGTGAGTTGTGACAAAGCAACCTTTTGTGTGTTTGGGATATGTTGAAAGGTTCGTTGATGGGTCTCTCAAAGATTCATGACTTGGCTTGAAAGAATTTGAATGAGTTGTACCCAATTGAGTGGCTTTCCAATGCTACAAGGAAAAGAGTTGTTTGGATGAGATAATGAGATTTTATGAGACGGTGATCTGATAAATTGTTTTGTTGGTGGATTTGTGTTAAGTTGTGTTGCAAAACCTCCCTTGCTTACATCAACATATAAAGAAATTTCTTCATACCTACCATTGTTCCAAACCACCACTCACTTCCTTGCTTAAAATGTTGCCTCCATAAGCACAATAGCATGTTTTAAAATCATGGTTGCTAGTGATTGACCATTAAGGTCACTAATTTCATCAAGATAAAATGAGATTTTTTGCTTCAAACTCAAGGAATTATGCAATACAACAATGTGAATTTTTTGTTGTGTATGATTTGATTTTGTTGCAAATTTACTACTTTTCTAACTTCCTTTAATACTAGATATTGGACTCTCAACTGCAATCTCAAACAACTCACTCACTGTCACTTGAAGATTCCTTTCACGAGCATCCTTCTATAAGATCAAACTATTCCCTATAGACTTCCTACTTACTATAGGGGACTCATTGTTTCATGGTATTGTGGGTCTTAAGATCCTTCAACCTTATTGTCACTACTTCACAGTCCACAAGGCATTATTCACTGTTCTCCCATCTTTGATGAGTCTCAAAACATTTCTCAAACATGCAATCCACTACCTCCATTATACAATGGCTAAGAAGAAACATTGAACCTGTGATTACCATTGTTACTTCATTTGGATAGTCATTCCTTGATTGAATTTTCCTTGTCTAACACCACCAAAAGCATTTGAAAAACCCTTAAGGTCAGCAAGGGGGTAAGGATTCAACTCATTGTTAAAATCTCCACTTTACTATGAAAGGTTTCAACTTTATTATCTTATCACTGCTCAACCTCTTTTTAAATGTGACACCTCAAGTGACTGTCATTCTTCTTACCATAGATTTCATTTACAAATGTCACTAAGCTACATAGTGTGATTGTTATAGACTACAATATTTCAATTCCAAGATTTTGTTATTGGCTACAATGTCTCAATATTTCTGGTATTGCAACCTCACTAATCCACTAGAGTTATTTTTTATGTTTCTATGGAGGCCTAGGGTTTTTATCCTAATCATTCTCGTACTAATGCTTATGTTGGTATTAATAAAAAACCTTAAATCTTTGGTCAAAAAATTAGGTTTCTTGATAGGGTTGTGGTATGATCTTGGATTGTATCCTAGAGTGTGTGGGAAGCTTGTGTTTGATCATTAAGGTATGTATACCTGATCAGGGAAATGTATCCTATATAGCGTGGGTCTTGCTTTAATACTTTCCATAATGGTTATTAGCATATCATGTTATTATAGTTTTTGGTAACAAAAGATTGCATTCAAGTATGTAACAAACTTGGTTTGTAGTTTAAGCTATACACTTTTAAGTAACATTCATAAGGTTTAGAAAATCTTGATCACTCTCTAGAATATTGCATTAAACACGGGTTGTGCTTGAATGTACTACATAATTGATATAACACAACCACTCTGCATATTCAACCAGAGTTATAGGCTCTTTATTGCAGCAAGAGGTAATCACTCTTGGATCATGCTATCATTACATCATAACGTGTTAAACTTGAGCCAACCTGAATGCACCCAATGATGATTGACACTTAATTGTGATGAAAATGATTTATACATGAATTGTGCTCATATGAGTGCTTCCATTTCTATCACAACATAGCCACATTAAACTTGGGTCACTTATCAATGCATCCTATATTTGTTATAGCAAAATTATGCCACATGACCAATAGAGTTATGGACCACATAATTACAGTCACAAGAATTTGTTCCTCGGTTGTGCTCTTATGGTGATTCCATTACTATTACAACATAACCCTTTGCATGTATATTTCTCAAATCCTTACATTGCTTATTTTCTCTTTGGATGGATTGCTTCATGGATTTTTTGTGATTTATACAAAAAATAAATTTATAGTAAATGACATTGGATTCTTTCTAAAGCTGAAATGATTTATTAATTATGGTTTTATGATGATTTTGATTTTGATTTAGAAGGGGTTAATATGTGGCATTTTTATGTGCAAGAAGAATAGATTGTGATGCAAAGTTTGGGTATGGACGTGTCGAGAAAAATTGGATTGCTATCGGTGTCATAATTAGGTTGGAGAGTGTCTTGAGCTAGTGTGAAACACTTCCAATTGTTTTTGGTTGGAAGTAGAACCTAATTGTAGGAATTTGCAAATATCTAACAAAGGAAGTTCCTTTATTCTAAAGATAAAATCATAAATTTGCTTGTCCAATTGGACATGCAACCTGAGATCTTTAATATCTGATAGAGAAATTTTGTACATTCTAAAGATAAAATCATAAGTCTACTCTAAATCAATTTCAGATCCAATTTCAAGTAGTGAAGCTTCGACAAAGGAAGTTCCTACATTTTAAACATAAAATCATAAATTTTATCGGTCCAATTTGAGGTTGTGAAGCTCTAACAGAGAAATTTCCTACATTCTAAAGATAAAATCATAAATCTGCTTTGTCCAATTGCAAGGATTTGTCTTTTTAATTATACTTTCTGACATTTGGCTTGATAAAATTGTTACTTTAGAATTATGGTATTGATTTTCTTCTAATTTTTTCAACCCTCATTTCAGGGAAGAGCTCTAAAGATGGTTCCTTTAGATGGAGACTACACTTTTCTACTATAGGTTATGTCTAAAAACACCAAAAGCTCAGGTACAATAGAGTTTGAGGTGAATTGCACTTAGTATTTTATGCTGATATGGATATATTCTAGCCTGTAGTTAATTATTTTAGTATAACAAATAGGATAAATAGTTGTTCATATACCATAGTTTCAAATTCTAAATTGATATACCTTATTCTAGGACCAAATCATACAGGGATTCTATAAATAAGACACCATTGTTTCAAATTCAAAATTGTTAACTCTTTCACAATTATTTGCTTCATTTATTTGATCTAAGACAACCTGCTATATAGAAGATGCTCTCAAAATCATAGTAAAATCCTTTATTCTGGGATGACTGTTTAAAATCTTTCCCATCATAACAATGAACAAAAGCATCGGTCATTAACCTGAATTTTACAAGAGTTTCATCAAATTCTACTTTTCCACTCTCTTTTCCATTCTGAATTTTATTCCCAATTTCATCCATGAAGAAATTCCTCAGCCTATAGATCCTCTTTTTATCCATAACTTTACCAGGTGTTGAGGATAGCTTCGAGTTTTTACCCAAGCAACAATTGACAAAATTCAGCCTTACCAAATCAAAATATGGTAAGGTTGAATTTTCTCAATTGTTGCTTGGGTAAAAACTCGAAGCTATCCTTGACTCTCAGTAAAGTTATGGCTAACAGTAGGATCTATAGACTAAGGAAGTTCTTCATGGATGAAATTGGGAATAAAATTCAGAATGGAAAAGAGAGTGGAAAAGTAGAATTTTATGAAACTCTTGCAAAGTTCAGGTTAATGACCGATGCTTTTGTTCATTATTATGATGGGAAAGATTCTAAACAATCATCCTAGAATAAAGGATTTTACTATGATTTTGAGAGCATCTTCTTTATATCAGGTTGTCTTAGATCAAATAAATGAAGCAAACAATTGTGAAAGAGCCAACAATTTTGAATTTGAAACAACAGTGTCTTATGTATAGAATCCCCCTGTGATTTTCTCCTACAATAAGGTATAGAAATTTAGAATTTGAAACAATGGTATATGAACAAATATTTAGCCTATCTGTTATGCTACAACAATTAACTATAAATTAGAACATATCCATATCAACATAAAATAGTAGGTGCAATTCACCTCAAACTCTATTGTGGTAATTGCTTTGTAAGGAAGGTTACACTCCATGAACATTTTCTATGCACAACAGTATGTTGGTTATTATCTCGATCTCTTTTGTGATCAAAAGAACAACAAAGTTCATTGCATAACTCAAGACCATTTTGCAGTGCTATGATCCAATGCTCTTTTACTTCTTAGTCATTGTGTTCTCAATCACCATGTGCAAATGACTTAGAGGAAAAATCTTTGTCACCATTTGATAGTAACTTTCATTTTTTATGGACTGTTTGTTATGATTCAATCACTTTTTGACAATGTTCTTCCTTTCTCAGTCCTATAAGACAAACGACAATTCACAGTTTGCAACTCTCTAACAATGGTAAATAAATACACTAAAGATATTTAAAATTTTAGAAGTGGAATTTTTTTTGAATTGCTAAAGCCTATTTATCAGTTTTATAACTTAAAATTATTTAATCTATTTGAATATCTAAACTTCATATTATAAATATTTAAAGTACAATAGAATTAGGTACTTAAAATGATTATAGATAAGTTGAATGAAAATTAGTAAATTACTATTGATTTAGCTTTTCCTTTTGCATGTTTACAGGGTTATATCTTCCAACATTTGCTAGGCCTATTTTGGATTCTATGGAAACAACAAAGGAAATTCCTCATCCAGGTCTAAATGTGGTGATGACCCATCCTTCTATGATGAAATTTGTATGATACACCCAAGAATAGATCTAAAAATATCATATTTTTAAACCTTTAGATCTTTGAGATTGTTACAGATTTGATTTGATATTTGTACAACTAGACGGATCTAAAAAAATGTTGCTTGAAAAAAAAATAAAAAATAGATATCTAAAAAACTTATGTCATCTTTATCATAAGTTGCAACATATGTTTTAGAGAAGAACATAAGCTGCAACATTTTTAGGATCCAACTAAAAAAGAAGTGTTGTTGGAATACTTAGCCTATATTCATATATGATCCACAGGAACCAAAGGTTTAATTGGCATCTCAGTAATAATGTTTAGGGTTTCCTCAAGATAGCCAACATGAGCATGAAGGTCAACCATGCACACCTAATGATCAACTATATATGTAATGAAATAAGGGTTACTAAAGTGTGAATTATGTGGATCCATCATCCACTAAACTTGCATGACTACATGCATCTAGAACACAAGCAAAGCTTACAATGTCAGTGTTCCAAAGTGCTTCATTAGTTCAAATATTTTGAGAGCTTCTTTGAAAAATCCAATTTTTGCACATTCTACAATAATATCATTTCATACCATGAGATGCCATCTCTTTGAGGAATTCTGTCAAACAATTCATTTTGTACTACATTTTGGTGTCAAATCTTTGGTAATTATGGTTATTTTCATTACATTCAAATTTTGAATTTTGGGAAATTATATACAGTAAATAGATTGATGGCTAATTGGATAGTGAAATTAGCTCTCGTAGAAATTAACTGAAATACCTAGAAGGATTATTTTAATTAAAGAGGATTTTGTGGTTATTTTTGTAACAGTGATTAACAATGATTTTATAGTGCAACTAGCTTGCTATTTTCATTCAATATACAAGTAATCAAAGTCAAGCACATACCAAGAAGATGGTACTCTACTTAAAACCCTCAACCTCACTTAGTTTAGTCTGATTGCATGGGGATATTAAGGAAGTTGGTAAAAAATTAATATATATCATTTTTTGTTTGTGAAGGAGAACCTTATGAGATTCAATATGGCAGTGGATCAATATCCTATTTCTTAAGTAAATATGATGTCACAGTTGGGAAACTTGTTCTAAAACATCAGGTTAGTAATTTTTTGATGTTAAGGCTTCTCGGTTGGATATCAAATATCTTTTCTCATCAATTTAATTTGGAATTTTTGTATAAATGGATTGTTTAATGGTGTAGGCCTTTACTGAGACAACACATGAACTAGGGTTGACATTTTTTAGGAAATTTTCATTGATAATGTTGTTCCAGTTTGCTTAGTATTGATAGCCTCCATTCTATAAATTTTCAACTTCATTCTATAATCTGAGTGTATCACCTTTCTTAAATTTTGAACAAGGTTTTGAAATCAAGGGTTCAATATGCATATTTCAGGCCTATGTTGAACACTCTGCTAAGGAATTTGTTGACAAGGCTACAATTTTTTAATTGAATTATCTTTTTGCTGTGTTTGGACTTTATTTTGTAACTTGCAATATACAATGCAATTTTATTCTTTTTGAATTGAGACTAATATTATTATGTTTGGTTGTATTGAGGCACAACTTCATTCATGGTAGAAAAGGAAACACCCTATTGCTCATATTAGATGGTGTGTTGCATATAAAGGAGGAAATATTCTAGTTGGGTTATTGTTGACTATGTTGAAGGAGAGAGCTTCATATATGAGACACGATAAACACTCTCCTTGGATTCTACGCATTACAGCTTGCTCCAAGAAGATTTCCCACTTTGTAGAAGTTTTAAGAGATGAAAGGGGCATGTGCTTGCATTGAAGGGCTTTAAGCATGCATTTTCATCATTGTGGAAGTCTTTTGGAGAATTTTCTTTCTTGCAATCATTTCTTTGCAATGTTGTAACTCAAATTTTCAGTCTTGTGATTGAAAATAACAATTGTAATACTCTATTTGTAAGCTGTAACTAGAACACCTTTATTTTATTAATAAATTTCACTAATTTTTCCTTCTCAATGGTTGTCTTATTGTGTGCAATTGATGATTGATGTGTATTTCTGTGTTTTATGCTTAAATCGTCAAATATCAATCAATTAAAATGACTAAATATAGTACTAATTGACATCAATTAATAATTAAATTGACTAAATATACTATCAATTGACAAAAAATAGTGAACAGTGAATAAATATGACGAAATATATGACCAATCAAATAAGTGAATAAAAATGACTAAGTACACTACTAATGCACAAAAATCACTGAATAAAAATGACTAAATAAGTGACCAATTAACAACAATGAATGACTAAATATATTGATGAATAAAAAAATGACTAAATAAGTGACCAGATTACAAAAATCAATGACTAAATCAACAACTAAATAAGTGACTAGTTAAATATATCAATGAATAAAAAATGACTAAATAAGTGACTGAATTACAACAATCAATAACTAAATCAATGGCTAAATATATCAATGGAAAAAAAGTGACTAAATAAGTGACCAAATCACAACAATGAATGACTAAATCAACGACTAAATATACTACCAAATCGATCAATAAAAACAACCAATAAATTACTAAAAATGGTTTAGTAATCAATCTGGTCGCATTATATATGACTAACAATAAACTACTAATGGTCACATGACCAACTGTAGTCATTTATAAGTAGTTTTTAATAGTTTTTTTTAGTAGTTTATTGTTGTTTCTATACTAATGTATGCTACCACATTTTCTTACATGTCTACCAAAGCATTCTATCAAACAGTTCACTACCTTGCTGCTATGGCAAAAATCCTAAAACAAGTGATTTCAAACAAGGTATGGATGCTTGGAAAAAATATATCAAAGCATAATAGTAAGCAACAAGCTATGGTCTCATGGTTTTTTTTAGCGTGAAAATCAGCACATGATTTTATTTGCATTTTTTTAAGGTTTTAAACACTTTTTTTTTGGAAATTTTGCTATTTGAAATGGGGAAAAATCTTCATGGTCAATTTTGTGCATTTTTTAATTATAGGATTCTCATATTTAGTGAAAAAGGTAGTGCTCATGAAGGAATGGAAAAGATGGGTAGATCCTTTGAATTATACCCGTACTATGCAATGGCATTGAATCATTTAGCAAACCATTTTTTCTTCACAGGGCAACATTTTCTTGTGGAACAGTTGACTAAGATAGATCTTGTTTCAATTGACCACCCTATCATGAAATCTCATTCATATTATAATTGTGCATGATCTTATCATATTAAAGGTGATTATAACACCATTGTATGCTACTACATGGCATCAATTAAGGAAAGCAAGAAGCCACAAGATTTTGTGGACATGTTCAATTGAAGCTGGGAGATCTTAAGAGTTCTCTCTCAAATTTTGAAAAGGTTCTGGAGGTTCGCCCTGAGAAGTGTGAGACTTAAAAGTTGTAGGCCATATATATGCTCAACAAGAGCAGTCAGAGAAGGCTTTGGAAATTTTAAGAAAGGAAACTCACATAGATCCATGTGATGCCCATGCATTTATCAAGATGGGTGAGTTATTAATATTGATAGACCCCAGTGTAGCCTTAGGTTCTCTTAAGACAACAAAGTCTCTTCTGAAGAAGAGAAGAGAAAAAGTACCCATTCAATTGTTAAATAACATTGAGGTTCTTCATTTTGAGAGTGATGAACTAGAGTTGGCTCAACAAACTTTTATGGATGCATTAGGAAATGGAATTTGGTTTGAATTCATAAATAAAAGCCCCAGTGCCAATTCTATAGTTTTTTCTGAGTGCTTTAAGGATATGGAATTCTTCCATCGACTAGAAGAAGATGGTGTTTCACTTTATTTACCATGGGGTAAAGTCACAACACTATTTAATCTTTCTAGGTTGTTTGAATAACTACATGATACTGAAAAAAGAAAATATTTTATATAGGCCAAAATTGTTCAAGTTTCCTGATTATGTGGATGCATATCTATGTCTTGCAGCCATGGTTTAGGCTCGGAATGAGATCTAACTAAGCCTAGAATTGAATGGGGATACGATTAAGGTGGATAAAAACTCATCAAATGCTTTATGCATACTTGGAAACATGGAATTGAAAACATATGACTAGCTTAAAGAAAAGAAATAATTAAAGTAGCACACCAAATTATCTTGGATAATAAAGTAAAGTGCAAAGCTAATGAATAATGAAGGATTCATATGGAAAGGAGAAAGCAAGAGGAAGAAATTCAGTAGGTGATGCAACAAGAGGATAAATTTGAGCCTGTGAAGGAATTATGGAAGAGTAAGTGTAAGGACAAGGATGATGATGAGGAGGAGGCTGGTCAGTCTGAGAAGAAATAAAAGAAGGAAAAGAAGAAAAAGAAGAAGGATATGGACCACAAGGCTTATGATTCTTATATGCATGAACCTGATGTTTCCATAGAAGACGAGGAAAATTATATGAGTGATAAGGAACAAGTTGATGCAAAAAATGCCCAAGATCTTCTTGCAACTATAGGTCTAGAAGACTTTGATGATGGTGAGGCAAATTATCTAGTTTCAAAAAAATCATGAAGGAGACATGCATACTCTAATTCTAAATATGATGAACCATTGCAGAAAAAGAGTTCAAGAGAAGATGATCTATATGATGATGATGTCTAGGCTTCCTAAGCTTTAACCAAACCTAGCTCCTATTTTCCAAAACAAAAATCCCCAAGGCCCATGGGAAATGAATGATGAGCATTTGAGTTTCAACATACTAAAATAGGTTCCCCATAAAAATCAAGAAAGAGGAAAATGAAAAGATAACATACAAATGATTCATTTGAGATTTTTGATAAGATCTTATTTAACTATGTCAAATGGATTTGGAAGGGATAAAGCATATTTGATTGACTAAAATTTTGAGGTAGCCTATCCATCGTCATTGTATGAATCATCTTCTCTTGGAATATGTTAAAACTAAAATGATCATAATTCATTTCCTATGGTTGTTGGGGATTTTTCTCTTGGAAAATAGGAGCTAGGTTTGGTTAAAGCTCAGGAAGACTAGACATAATCATCATATGGATCATATTCTTTCAAACTCTGTTTCCACAATGGTTCATCATCTTGAAAATTAGAGTATGCATGTCTCCTTTGAGATTTTGTTGAAATTGGAGAATTTGTCTTGCCATCATCAAAGTCTTCTAGACCTGTAGCTACAAGAAGATCTTGGGAATTTTAAACATCATGTTGTGCATTATCCATCACATAATTTTCCTCATCTTCCATGGAAACATCAGGTTCCTCCATATAAGAATCATAAGCCTTACGGTCCTTTTCCTTCTTCTTTTTCTTCTTTTCCTTCTTTTGTTTCTTCTTAGACTGACTAGCCTCATCATCATCATCATCCCTGTCCTAATGCTTACTCTTCCATAATTCCTTCACATGTTCAAATTTATCCTCTTGTTGCATCACTCACCTTCTTCCTCTTTCCTCCTTTCCATATGAATCCTTCTTTCTACATCAAATTTTCATTTTTCTTCATCAGAATTATTTACTTGGAAAAAAATACAAAAAAATATGCATCACATTGGGACATGAGTCCTCTACTTATATCTAAAATCTTATAAAAAATTATTATCATTTTATTATGGTTAGGGTGGTTATACAGACACCTACTTCTAATTTTTTTCCTTGAAATTTAAGTACTCTTGCATTGAAATTTCAAATTTTCACCAAATAGATTTTTTTTAAAAAACAAAACCTAGTAGTTTAGAAACTACATTCATTTTCTACAGATTCTATTCTTACATATTTTTGAAATAATATAGATAACTTACTCAAATTTTTACGTCAAGTTGCCTAACTTTTATTTTTCTAATTTTTTGCCACTTAAGGGCCTATTTTTTCCATGATGATCCTGCACATACCCATTTGCGCTTGTAGTAAAAATGTTTATGCTAAAAATAGGGAAGCCATTGTAAAGTGTTGGCACAAAGACCAGAAAATGTTTATGCTGTAAATGGGGCAGCCATTGTGTTAGCTAAAAGGAGTCAATATGATATTGCAAAGGAAAGCTTCACACAGGTACAAGAAGCTACTACAAGAAACATCTTTTTTCAGATGCCTAATGTGTGGGTAAATCTAGGAAATGTTTACTTTGCACAAGGAGAGTTTGCACTTGTAGTGAAAATTTATCAATATTGTTCTAGGAAATTCTATTTAGGCCCTAACACCCAAATTTTATTATATTTAGCTTGAACACATTATGAAGCAAAACAGTGGCAAGATTGTAAAAGAACATTATTAAGAGTGGTAGATTGTAATAAGGGTTTCAAATTACCTCTGAATTCACTGCAAAGGTTGTCCCCAAATTTGATTCCACTATAGAGGGCCTCAGTGAATTCAAATTCGTTGAAGTAAATTTTGAATTCCTTTCCCTTGCCCGCATTTTTAGAAGTCTCCAGGTCCTCTCTGAATCCTTATCACCCATGCAAGTAGCTATTATAACTAATAAAAATGCCTCATGTCAGGCTAATGAATGAAGCAAGGTCAAGCGATACAAATGAATTTGCAATGAACGAGACAAATGAATCTGCAATGAATGTGAATAATCACGCCAATACATCACGTACATGAATACATCATGCCAGTAATTGGCCAATTTATTTTTTAAATTCTTTTCTACTTTGGATTTGATGACTAACTATTTAGTGATTTTTATTTCCATGACTAAATAATTTTTTATTCAACGATCAAATTAGTCATTTATTCACTTATTTATACTTCAGTTGCAAAAAATGAGTAGAATTTAGTCATTTTTAGTTGTGATAGTTAAAAGTTTTAGTCACCTAGTCATTTATTTTCCAAATTATACTAGTGCATATATCCATTAACTATGCATTTTGTAGCACCAAGGATTTACATCTATGATGGAAAAGGAGATCCTTTAATACATAACTTAAGTCTTATACAACTATATTTGTAAATTTGAATTATGAGCATAATTTTGTTGCCTCACTAACATGTCCTAGTTTTATCTCGCTTTCGTATTTTTTTCTTCTAGTTTTAGGATTTTAGTCAAGATAGATTGGTCGAGCTTAACTTGAATTATTTTTCATTCCATGTTGTATTAGATAATATAATTTTAATTAATTTAACTATTTTTTTTCAAATAATACAAAAAAATGATATTTAAATATGGATTGAATTTTTACTAAGAAGCTAATGATTAAATGCATGTATATTCTCTCTAGTGAGATATTTGAAACCAACCTTGGTGATTTATGTATTTAAAAGTAATTATATTTTAGGCCAACCCAATATTGTAATAAATAGGTGATGTCGGAGCATCCAATGGTGTAGCTCGACAATCTTGCATTGCCCTTTTTTTTTTTCATTTATTTTGTTGTTTCAAGTCCCATGATGTGGCTTAAGGGGTGTAAGACATCCAAAAGTTAGAAAAGATGAAAAATGATCACTTACAACTTTTAGTAAGTTGCCCTAAACAAACTTGTATGGACTTGAAAATATTTTTGATGGTGGAAGAATTTTCTCAATACCCTGCATGATTTGGGAGATATTGAAATTTTTGTCCTGAGAAATTTCTCCAATGCAACATCAAATTCAAATTTCAAAACCCTAAAAGCCTTGAAATAGCTTAAAAAGTGGATGAAACAATATTTGATTATTTCAACATTGTAGATATCTTTTAGAACTTTCCAACGAAATATTATAATAGAAAATTGGACCCTCAGACAAAATTTATGGCCCCACAAAGCTACCCCACTAAAAAAGTGAATTTCATTAAAATATCTTCCTAGGAAAGAAATCAAATGGTGGGATTTTTGGCACCAAAAAAAGGGGAAAGTTACACTTTCTAGAACATTTTAGGAAAGTTATTGGGTAAAATAAAAGGATTAAGTGGAGGTTGTATAAGTTGGATCCATTAGTGCATATTGTGGCTCTGAATAATATGTTTTATTTTTAGAATAGATTTGGATGTAATGAATCAAGCCCATGAGGTTGTAGCCCTATAATTTCTAAATCTAGTATTTTATTTTTGGAAAATAATTTAAAGTGGGTTGTTTTTTATCTTGAATTTTCTATGTTGTTATTTGTTATTATGTTTTATGTGGCATTTTTTTTGTTCTAGCCCTCATCAAGTGTTATCAATGTGGGTTTTCTTGTGTGTGTAAGAAGATTTCCAAATGTGAGGCAGTTTGCACTAGGCCTTATGGTTGTGGGTTTATGAGAAAAGTGATTTGAATGCCTCTATGAAGACACCATGGTGGTGGAGGAAATGTTGTTGTACTAGAAGAGGGTTTTAGAGCCCTGTAGAAATAAGTTCAAGCATTGCAGGAGGTTTTGCGTTGAGGGTTTAAGAAAATAAGAGGATATGAAAGTGAAGAGGGAACTGAGAATGAGGAATAGTTCGAAGAAGAACAAGATGCAATAGATCCAAAGAAAGTTATGTTATTTAAGGCCATCTCCAAGATTGGAAAAAGGCCAAAGATTGATGTTTCTACCTTTTTTGGAACTATTAACCCAAAAGAGTTGATTGGTTGGATCAATGATATGGAGTACTTTGAGTATGAGGAGGTGGAAGACCCTGAGAGGGAGAAATTTACAAAGAAAAAGCGAAAGGGTCATGAAAATATTTGGTGGAAAGAGGTACTTGTACTTGAAGGAAATTGAAGAGGAAAATAGAAAATCACTAGATGGGACCGGATGGTGGAAAAATTAAAAAGACAATTCATTCTTGTGGACTATGAGCTAGATTTTTTGAAGAAGATGAAAGGGTTGAAACAAGCGGGAAAATCTATCTAGGAGCATACAAAATAATTCTACTGTGTCCTAATTAGAATAGGCCATTCTAAGGCCAACAAGGAAAAATTTTCTCATTACATAAATGGGTTGAAGTCGAGTATTCAAGAAGAGTTGGGTTTGGTAATAATGTCTACCATTGAAGATGCATACCAGTTTTCTTTAAAGGTAGAAGAAAAGTTGAATAGAAGGTTTGAAAGCATGCAAAGAGGTGGGGGTTGTGGTGGAAAAACTAGTGGATGGTCATATGGAGGTTGAAATGCAGATCAAAAAAAGGTGAAGGATCCAATAGCAGCCATAACCAAAAAGGAGATAACACTATAGTCCTCATGATCAAAATAATGGAGACCAAAGAGGAACTGTAACGCCCCGCCGTGCGAACCCCAAAGGACATTAACACAATAATTACAGCACAATTTTTTTTTAATACACATAACATACATGTAATACACATCAAGTCATATCATGAATTTCAATTAAATAGATTCATTAACACATACATCCCTTGGGGTACACGAAGAGTCATTACGCGACTTAGATCCATACAACATCAATAAAGAATAAAATTCAAAGATATAATCATTAACAATAACAAATATAACACATACATGAAAAATTCATTGATAAGAAGCCATCTGCACATAAATACAACATATGCATGATTAACATAACACATTGAATAACAACTACCATGGTCAATATCCACACCAAGTTTAACATTTCATTACAGTACAATGTTTAAGAAGTACAATGATACAAGAGTGTTCCAAACATGAATGGAAACCATACACAAGATACCATGATACAAATAATTAGAGATATACAAGTATCAAAACTGGCTCCAAGATAGATACAACTCTGGAGTCATTGCAATAGTACCAATCCGCACCTCTCGATCCTCGACTGGGGACCCAATGGGGTGCATAGCACGTTCCACCCGACCATGTGAGTCTGAAGACCCACCCCCCGTGCTAGGAGCTAACAAGAAAGAGACCTCAACCAAGAACATCCAAACATGGAACCACAAGACTCAACAACATACCAAGGTATCATAATACTCAGGAATTAAAATGACATAATCAACCACATCTAGGAGTCATAAATCTCATCACATAAATCAAAACAATAGCTAGTAAACAAGGAACCAAAAGAAGATCATAAAACACTTTCAAATCAAGTTGAATTAAAAACCATATCACAATTCAGAAACGCAATGATACAATACAATAACATCATATCACAGTACCATAAGAGTACAAGGTCAAAACCCAAACATCCACAAGATTTATACAAGAGCAAAGAATACACCAAAGATCAAATAGGGTAAAACCATAAATCAATTCAAAACAACTATGTTCCATCAATTCAAGACAAAGACCCACTTCCAGAGGATTTCCAAAGTAACAACATAAGAAGGAGTGTTAGAGGAGAGTGTCATCGCATGGCTTAACATGGATTATCCAGACTACCACTATTGTAAGGCGCCGCCTCCGTCTACTGACGAATTATCTAGACTACTCGAGTGATAGGAGCCGCCTCCATCTATGGTTATCCAGACTACCTATCTCAAGGCGCCGCTCCATAGGGTTGCTCATGCGGAACCGTTAACCTTTCATGAAGACAAGGCAACGATCTTGCCAACCACGGCCTTCTCAATCCCCTTTAGTTTGTGGTAGCACTCAAAGGCAGATGAGGCATCAATTATCTTTTTAATGTGATTCTACCCACCCCCTAGTTAATTATTTAAATTATCACTTATTAAATTCACTCTAACGAGGGCTATCCTGGCCCCTGTTCCACCACCCACTTAGAGCCACTCACTCTAGACACTCAAAACATAAAAACCAAATCCAAGGGTTGTACAACATAACAAGTACATTAGATCACAACAGAGAAGCATGCAAGGCATTACCCATCTTGCCATAAATACATAATCAAAATCTCAACGATTCATGTACAACCCTTTCAAAAACATGAAACCAAAACACTTGCCACAACAAGGGCACATAAAAGGAGGAACATTAACCAATAGTAAAATAAACCTCTGGAAGATTCTCATAAAGTTACACTAGGGTTTCCCCATGAAAATCTGACAACAATAAAAACAAAACCTTGAAGAACTATTTTCAATTCAATTATGATGAGAGAATACATCAAAATAAGATCAACAACTCCCTTAAACAACATCAACAACTTCAATACGAACTAAATCGGACATCCAAGGGAAACCTCTATTTTCTCCTCTCGGAATACCCATAATTCAAAGAGCTTTTCCATTTGACTCATTAACAACTCAAGCAGGACCACCAATCATGACAAAGATAACATTAACCAATTTTCCACTTAGGTAAAGAACAAAAGAACACATACTGGTTCCCAACGAATAGCAACATAAATAAAATGAGAGAAAAACTCCAACTCAAAAATCAACTCAGGAAAAGTCACATTGAAAGAATCCATAAAACCACACATTCTAATAATATATCCATTCATTCAATAAGAAGTAACTTGAAACATTTTAAAAAGAACATTAGTTTAAAGATCAATCATTTCCAACATTTAAGGATAGCACAATATTGCGAAGTGAAAATAAAATCTAATGGTTTAAGTCGTAAGACACTATTCACAAGTATACTCTTTCAAACACAATTATATTCCCATTTACACATTATAACAACAATCTCCCTTTGAAGATCAACCCACTCAAACCAACAATTTGATCCTAATATCAATCACAAGTATTTTCTAGAACTGTTCTTATAGAAATCCCACAAAACAACTATTAAAAGAATATGAGGGAAATTGACTTAGAAAAGATCATCTAATTTTATTCATTTACATAAACCCTTTGTTTAACTAAATATAATTAATCAAAACATTTATCGAATCAACAATCATTCACTAGCCTTTGTCGTAATACCCAACTATTTAAAGTTTTCAAATTTATTTACTTCCATTTATCTTATAAATCAATTCTCCCACCTAAATAGAAATAATCCTTATCGCCAATATTATCTACATACAAAACTCTACTTTTCATTATTTCTAAGTTAACTATCCCACTTGAAACTAATCAAATTGAGAATAAACTAATCTATCAATGTTACCCAAATTATTAACATAAGGAAACTCTCTCTCTAATCACTTTACTAACCTACTCAATAACATAATACCTAACTTAACTACCTAATAATTCTAATTTTATAACTCCTATAAATAAATCGTTTTCTGAACATAAACACATTAATCACAAAGTCTTAAGGAATAATTCCATACAAGGAAACCATCAACACATCAACCTTTAAGAACACTATCTTCAAACACTTACAATGAACAGGCCATTGAGACATCTCCATAAATATCCCACAAATAACACCCATCTTAAAACAATTAAATAACACTTAACCAGTAATCACAACACTTTGTTTAAAACACATTTACTCACACATTATAACCATAAAGACCTTCCTTTAATTTAAGCATTATTTCAACATTTTTACCACTTATTTTAATATATCCACTTAATTTAAATTAAGAGAGTATTTACTACAAATAATTATATTTAAAATAACTATATCATTTATAAGATAACCAACTCCATCAAGTTTAATACGAATTCTAATTATAACTTTAAAATATAATACTAAGATGACAATTCTATAATTTACAACTTTATTATAATACTATGGTGATGGCACTAATAAATTATTTCACATAGTAGTTTGATAAATAATTATTATTCACAGACTCATTAGATAACAAAAAAAAAGTAATTAAAACCATTTAACATTTTAATCAGTATCATTTAAATTAATTAACCTATGAACCTGGGATTTATCCTCACATAAAAATAACTTTATCATTTAACCTTCCAGTAAAAGAAACTACGTAAATGTAGAATCACTTATCTCCTTTAGTGAACCCTAAAACTTAATTAACTATATAAATCGATTTACTTTAACTAAACACAGTTCATTTATCTACAACAAAATTAAATACCTATTTCAATAATGTTTATTCGGTTAAAATCCTTTGTTAAATAATATTTTACTAAACAACCTAGCGAAATAACCATTTTCACTTTAATTATTTACCCAATTCTTTTATTTTCTAAAGAAAATTCAATACTTTATTTACAAATCAACTATCTAATTTAAAATTCTTTATCACCTTTTATTACTTCACTTACCATAAAATAAAATTACACTCGATTCATATTTTACTTTTACACCACGATAAAATCATAAACAAAACAATTAAAGAAATTATTCATGTTTTATAAACATATTATATAAATACGAACCATTTTCTTTTGAATAATACTCATCATACAAATCTACTTATATATAGAAATATCCTCATAAATTCTAAATATAAAAGACTACCTTCACTCAAATCTTTTAACCTAATTATGTATCTATACTTGTTTATATAACCATACGCATATAAAAGAATAATAATCAAAAAAGGTATAAATTCAAAATAAATAAAAAGTCACTCATATATGCAGTTGGGAATTCAAATGCCATAACTCAGACAGGTTGACAAAGAAATCAGAGAGGCTATTTAATTCTGTACAATGTTTCAACTCTAATTGCTGTAACAGTGACAGGCTGCCAAGGGTTTCAGAGGAACTATTTAATTTACTACACTTTTGCAAGTCCAACGTTGCAGCTGTGATAATTTTGCCTATAGTTTTGGGGAGATTGCAAATACGTGACTTATGCGCAGGAGAAATAATATTAGATTTATTAAAACAATAAATCTTTATAGGTTAAAATTAGATTAATCTTTAACTTGTTAAGTTAATTTTATTTTCTTTATATCACAACTTAACTATGACTCTCAATGGATGGTAATTATTATCATTATTACTCAAATTTTGTTTTCTTCTGTTTTGACATCAATTTCTGTAAACATAAATTTATGTTGATTTTATTAACTGTTCTATTTGGTGGCACTAGTTTACAAATCACTAGGGTTTCTACACAATTACGAACTAGGGTTGGTATTAAAAGCACATACAATAAAGCTTTTACTAGATTATACGTATATAAAAATAATAATTATAATGTGCACCTTGTAATGGTAGGATGCTCGTGTGCAGGCAGAGGGGATATGCAAAAATTGAATTATCTATTTATTGAGGTTGAAGGATGGATCAGCCAGCAATTACGCCTAAAACTTTTGCTGCATCTTCAAACCCTTGGTCAGTGTAGAATTCCCCTAAATTTTTTCCGCCCTAACTCCTCTTTCTCCTCCGTAAAAGATTTTCAAAAAAAATAACTAATTTTTATTTACCCACTTTAATTAATCATTACTTTATATATTTATTTATTTAATTTCAACCAATAACTTCTTTTGTTTTAAATTACTTCCACTTAACTCTAAATTTTAACTAAAACAAATTTTCATAAATATTTAACTTTTAATTAAAATATAATTGAATAAATATTTTTACCGTAATTTATTTAAACTTAAGTTTAATTTTAATATTTAATCCTCTTTAATATTTTATCACTTTTAAATTTATTAATTGAATTTAATCATTAAATGATAATTACCTTTCCTCATTTAATCTGATTATTTTAAATAACTAACTCCCAACGATAATTAAATTGACGTTTATTATTGAATCTAATTATTTATTTAATTCCAAATGAAACACGTAACCTTATAATTAAATTAATTTTATTAATCAAATCCAAACATATTATTAATGTTACCTCATAACCTTAAAGTTAAATTAAATAATAAAATCACCACATCATCATGACATTACCAACAACAACTTACTTAACATCAACGACGACCGAAACGGAGGGCACTACAGGAACAAAAATATCTAAATGAGGACTAGGAAGAGGATGCATCCATGGAACATGTTTTCAATGTGGAGGACATAGATCCTATAAGTGTCATCAACATCAAGGGAGGAAAAATAGAAGACCTAAATGTAATGCTTGAGTTGCCCATGTGGATGAAGATGCTGAAAGAGGAGAGGCCCTTGTTGTTAGAAGAGCCTTGCTAAATGACGAGAAGGAACTAGATCACATAAAGATTTTTTTTTTGCACACGATGCAAGTGTGAAGGTAAAGTTTTTAATGTTATCATTGATGGAGGTAGAATTGATAATCTTGTTTCAGAAGAAATAGTCACTAAATTGCAGTTGGAGAGGAGAAAGCATCCAAAACCATACCAGATAACATGGTTGCAAAAGGACATAGGGAATTGGTCAATGAGAAATGTTGGGTAAAGTTTAAGATTGGTAACTATAAGGATGATGTTTTGTGTGATATTATAACTATGGATTCTTATCACATGTTTTCAAGCATACTGTGGTAGTTTGAACAACGAGTAGTGCATGATGGACATGCTAACACCTATTTCTTGATAAAGGATGGAATTTGTCATAAGTTGAAACCCCTGAGGGGGACAAAGGAAAAAGTATGCAATAATGCAAGAGTTTGTTTGGTTGATGGAAGAAAGTTCCTAGATGGTATGAGGCATGAGCATATGTGTTTTGTATTGATTCCTAGAGTTGATAAAGAAGATACTAATGAGGTACCGGTAGAGGTTTCATTTTTGTTGAATGATTTTTAGGATATTGTTTCTGATAACTTACTTGAAGGTTTTCCTCCAGTAATGAAGATTATCCATTAGATGGATTTGATTCCTTGAGCTAGTTTTCCAAATAAGGAAGCCCATTGAATGACTCCAACATAGAATGAAGAGTTGAATAAAAAAGTGCAAGATTTGTTGTAGAAGGGATTGATTTGAGAGAGTTTGAGTCCATGTGTAGTACCTATAGTAGTAACATCGAAGAAGGATGGAGAATGAAGGATGTGTATAGACTCCCGAGCTATCAACAAGATTACTATCAAGTATGGATTTCCCTTGTTGAGGATGGATGAAATTATGGATTGTTTGAGTGCAGTTGAGTACTTCACAAAGATAGAATTGAAGAGTGGATATCACCAAATCCATATTAGAGAAGGAGATGAATGGAAGATGGCCTTCAAAACAAAAGAGGGATTATATAAGTGGTTAGTCATTTCTTTTGGGCTAACCAATGCACTAAGCACATTTATACAACTTATGAATGAGGTATTGAAAGAATTTTTAGTAAAATTTGTTATTATTTATTTGGATGATATTTTTATTTTCAGTAAGACATTGGAGGAGCACTTGATGCATATATGAAGAGTTTTTGAGAAGCTAAGGGAGGATAATTTGTTGATTAATTTGAATAAATGTAGTTTTATGAAGAAGGAGTTGGTGTATCTAGGATTTTTTGTCTTAGTAGAGGGTTTTAAAATGGATCTAGAGAAGGTGAGAGCTATCATTGAATTTCCTACCTTGAGGAGTGTTACAAAGGTAAGATCATTTCATGGTCTAGCATTTTTTTACAAAAAAATTATTAAGAATTTTAGTAGTATTTATGCACCTCTAATTGAAGCAATGAGAGGGGATATAAAGGATTTTAAATAGACTATAGGATCAATAAAGAGTTTCAATCTGTTGAAGAATAAAGTCATAGACCAACCTATTTTGGCACTTTTGGATTTCAATAAGTTGTTTCAAGTAGATTGTGATGCTAGTGGTAGTGCTATGGGATCTATTTTGATTCAAGAAGGTAAGCATGCTACCTATTTTAGTGAGAAATTGAATGATGCTAAGAAGAAATAATTTTTCTATGATCAGGAGTTTTATGCTATAGTTCAAGAAAAAATGTAGACATTATTTTTCTCCAAAAGAATATTTTTTATATACTAATCATCAGGCTTTGCAGTATCTTAAATATCAAGGAAAGTTGAATCAAAGGAACTTAAAATGAGTTGAGCTTTTGCAGAGTTATACTTTTTCTTTGAAGCATAGGAGTGGAAGGTCAAATAGATTTGTAGATTCCTTGAGTAGAAGGAAAAATTTGTTGATAGAGATGAATATAGAGGTTGTTGGGTTCAATGAACTCAATAGTTTGTATCCTGAAGATCTAGAATTTGTAGAAGCTTGGAAGGCTTCTTTGGAACCTGTTACATTGGAGAGGACAAGATCATTGGATTTCTTAATCCAAGATGGGATGTTGTTTAGAGAAATCCAATTGTGCATTCCAAGGAGTTATATGAGAGATAATATAATCACGGAGAAGCATAGTGGAGGATTGACTGGACATTTTGGTCGAGATAAGACCATTGCTCTTGTTAGTGAAAATTATTATTGGCCATAGTCACAACAAGATGTGAAGAAGTTTGTGCAGAGTTGTAGATTATGTTAGATGGTGAAAGGAACAAGTCAGAATATTTGATTGTATCAGCCATTAACTATACCTGAGAGGCCATGGGAGGACATTAGAATGGATTTAGTTCTTTGCTTTCCAAGGACACAAAGAGGGAATGGTTCTATGTTTATGGTGGTTGATATATTTTCAAACATGACACATTTCATATTGTGTCATGTAAGACCGGTGTTGTTCTTCATGTTATAGGGTTATTTTTTAGAGAGGTGGTGAGACTACATGGTTTACCAAAGAGTATAGTTTTAGATAGAGATACCAAATTTATTGGTTATTTCTGGAGGAAATTATGGAAGAATTTGAAGACATATTTGAATTTTAGTTCTACACACCACCCATAGACTGATGGAAAAATGGAGGTAGTGAATAGGAGTTTTTATAACCCACTCAGATGCTTAGTAGGAGATAAGCCCAAGGGATGGGATTTGATTATACCACAAGCAAAATTTTCTTACAAAAATTTTGTCAATAGGAGCACTGGTAAATCACCATTTCAGATTGTGTATGGGAGTAGTCCAAGAACTTATTTTGAAATAAGAAAGATGGATAAGGGGGAGAAGAGTAGTTCCAAGGCTAAAGATTTTCTGAGCACCTTAAGAATTTGCATGAAGTGGTGAAGAAACATATCAATAAGAAGAGCTCACAATATAAGGCTAAGGTAGATCAAAAAAGGAGGCATAAGGATTTCCAGGGAGGAGATGAAGTCATGGTTCATTTGTGAAAGGAGAGGTTTCTAGTTGGAGCATACAACAAGTTAAAGATGAAGAAGTTTGGACCATGCAAGATCTTGAAGAAGCATGATTCAGGAAATGCATATGAGGTAGAGTTTCTCGATGAAATTTATATTTCACTTGTGTTTAGCATTTAAAATTTAACAAAATTTCATGAAGGAGGAATTGATGAATAAATAATAGAAGCACATTGGAATATTCCAACACCTACTTCAGAAAAGGAGGAGATAGAATAAATTTTGGATAGTCGTGTGGGTAGAAGCACAAGAAATAGGCAATATGTAGAGTACTTGGTGAAATGAAGAGGAAGGATTGTTGAAGATTCATCATGGTTGTCTAAGGTTGAGGTTAACTATCTTGGTTCCCCTCTAACTCCTGAGAAGTGATAGGGTCACTTTCTAAATTACCCTAGGTTTCTGATGCAAGAGCATCCAATGGTGTAGGGGAAATATTTCATCTCCCCAAAAAAATGGTTTTCCTTATTTTCTTTAGTTGTTTTGAGTCCCATGATGGCACTTAAGGGGTGTAATATACTCAGAAGTTAGAAAAGGTAAAAAATGATTGCTTACTATTTTTAGTAAGTTAGCCTAAATGAATTTGTATCGACCTAAAAATTTACCCTAAGGAGTGAAACTAAAAAATATTTTCAACAGCAAAAGAATCATCTCAATACCCTATACAGTTTGGGAGATATTGAAGCTTTTTTTTCAAGAAATTTCTCTAATACATATTTAAATTCAAATTTGAAAAACTTAGAAGCCTTAAAATAGCTTGAAAAGAGGATGAAACAATCTTTGATCATTTCTTTGTTGTATATCTCTTCGATAGCTTTCCAATGATATATTCTACTATCAAATCAGACACCTAGATCAAAAGTTATGGCCCAAAAAAGCTGCCCCACTAAAAAAGTGAATTTCATTAAAATATCTTCCTAGGCAAGAAATCAAATGATGGAACTTTTGACACCAAAAATAAAGGGAAAGTTACACTTTCTAGAAAATTTTAGGGCAGCTACTAGGTAAAATAAGAGGGTTAAGTGGAGTTTGTAGAAGTTGGCTCCATTAGTGCAGATTGTGGCTCTGAATAATAGATTTTATTTTTAGAATAAATTTGGATGTAATGAATCAAGCCCATGAGGCTATATCCCTATAATTTCTAAATCTATAATTTTATTTTTGGAAAATAATTGAAAGTGGGTTGTTTTCTATCTTCCATTTTTTGTGTTGTTAATTGCTATTGTGTTTTGTGTGGCATTTGGGAAGTGTAGCCCTCATCAATATGACATCTATAAAAAGGAAAGCTCATAAAAATAAAGTTATCAAATAATTAAAATATATATCAATAATTATACCAAGATGAGGGAAAAAGGTGGTTAAAAAAGTTATTTTCAATAATTTATGCATGCATTATTTAAAATTTGTATTAGGTATAATGTGTATGACTTACATGTATATAGGTAGTATAATTAATATGAATTATAACATGTACAAATTCTAATTTTTATAACTAAAAAAGTGCATAATGTAGGTTATATTTTCATGACCCACAAACTTATATTTCCTCACATAGAGGGTGACTAGCAATATTCCATGAGTGTGTTTAGGAAAATATGATAATTTTCATGAACCCTCTTTAAATTTTTCACAATACAACAAAATATAAGAGGTATTGATTTACATTTTTTATTTTTTAGATCAAAATATATTTAAATTTTTTATTTCATAGAAGAATTTTTTTATTCTTGTTAAATTTTTAGTCTAGCTCCTATAAACCCTAATTTGTACCTTGAAGAGTAACTACTTGAAGAAACTCATGTGATTCGAGATCATCTTAGAATTTTTCTAGTCAATATTAATCAAAATAATATGCTCAATTCTACATCACCGAATGTTTCATCAAGGAAAACAAAAGATTGAGCTTGAGAGAATAAGGGCTTCACATTATAGTTTCCCCATGTTATGGTGTTCAAAAAATATAAAAAAGAAGCCTTTTGTAGGAGCTAAATTATTGGGTAATGGAATTAGAGGTGGTATTGGCCTAAAATTATTATACAATTAAAGGAAATCAACACTATAATTTCATATGGAGTTTTTGGGTGTGCCATCAATTCTTACTATTTTTGGAAATTAAGAGAAGTTAATAGTACATTACATTATAAATGTGATAAGGAAACAATGACAAGCATGGTTATTTTTGAACTTTGTTATTATGACAAATGGATATGTGGCTAGGTATTGTTACAACTTTGATGTCATCATAAATACACTACTAAAAGCTAAAAAAAATATGAGAAGATTTAAAAAATTATATTATCATAGTTCAAGTGATTTGTTACACCACAATTGTGAATTTATTATTTTTTATTACGATGTAGGGTAAATGTGAATGTGATTTGAATTCTGAATGAGAATAAATTTGGCTTGCACTTTGTTATCAATGAATTATGAATGAATGTTATTTCATTTAATGTTATGTGATGAAATGCATATATGTGAAATAGATGGTTATTGAATTGGATATTCCAACTATGGAGAAATATTGTGTAATGCATATTTTGTTGAACAACTAACTATTATGGTAATGTGTTAGTTGGATGTATTTATATGTTCAATCCTCTAGGTGGAGGGGAAGTATCACTCAAGAGAAGATCTTGGTCAGGTAATGTGAAGCAATTTTTCCTTAATCTTCTTTTGATTTTTTACTTTCATATGTTTTTGGCTTCGGGATATGTTTGTGCTTAAAGAAAAATGTTTCGAATGGAACGCAATGCGCCACATGGTGGCTGCACGACTTTTATTTATCATCTTCCTTTCGGGAGAAAGCCGACGCACGTGTCAGCTCGACAGGGATTTTCTTTGAGGCTATTTTCATAAATCTTAGATTCCCTACCTACTCAACACATCATCTCTTCACTTTGGGTAGGCCGCGCTTTAAAGGAGCCACCTCTTTTTGGAGTTTGTTGAAGCATGTTGGGTTTTACTTGTTTCTAGGCTAGAACCTTTGAGTTGACATCGTCAATCTATTGGATTGGTCAGCTATTTTGTATGATATGATTGTTTTCAGACAACAATATTTGCTACATATCTAAATGACATAAATGAGGTAGTTGGGAATTAATAAGCAAAGATTTTTGCGACCTAACCAAAGATCTAGGATCAGATCATGAGCTATTAGATGCTGGCATCTAGCAGTATTTACTTTTGGGACATTGGCAATGTTTCTCCTCTTCTCAACTATAAATAGGAGGCAACAATAGAAAGGAGTTCTCAGGAAGTTCCTTTTTTTGGTAAAAGAAGTTTTTTTAGTTTTCATTAGTTATAGAGACATTTCTAGAAGTTTAAATTTGATAGAACACTACTTCTCTCTAGCATGTTATATTGTTTTAACTCAAACTATTATCAGATTTGTATCTGACCTTTGTTTTTTAAGTTCATTTGATATTAAAGTGCGAACTGTTTGGGATAAATCTTTGAAACTATGCATGTTATTGCCTTTGTCAAGTTCTTTATTTATGTTTCATTTAGAATAAAAACACTGTGTTAAGTTTAGTTCAATAATTCGAGTAGTTGATTTCCATGTTGTAGGCTACTATGATGTAATGATAAGTCATGGAAATTAGATTATGTTTGTTGAACTTCTCTATTTTCTTTAAGTGCTACTATTTTTTCATATTATGTTGTAAAAGGAGAAAGAGTTTATGCAATTTCTAAATATTTTTCAGTTAACTTTTGGAACTTTTATGCTTGATTGGACCTTAATGAGCACTTCCCATAGGGAGATTTGAGAAACTACATTTTGCTTGTATTTAACCTTTGTTGCTCATTCTCTTCCCAAAAATGAAGGGTTGCAGTGTTTTGTGTCTATTATATCATTCATAGGAGAAAAAATGAGTTTAAAATATTGTAAAACCTTTGGCGCATCACCATTTTCATGTTTTATATTTACATTTCCTTTTACATTTCTCTCCAAACTTAGAGAAGAGCCAACTTTCTAAAAGAATCCCATAGGTATTCAAACAATACACTTGAAACATGACCTTTAATGCAAAACCATAAAAGTATACACCAACTTTGATAACTTTGATAAAATACAATCAAAATGTTCAATCCTTTTCCATTGTGAAATTTTTCTTAATGCCTATCACTTTTCTTATACATGATGTGTCCATCCCTAAACTAGATGTTTTTCTTGTATGGGATGCTTCCTTCTTGAAACCAAACATGATAAAAATTTGTCCTTTAGTATTTTCACTCCTTGGCATGAGATGTTGCTATTGTGCGTCTATTGATCATTTCTTGTCTTGTTCTTTGGTTTATATTTTTGATATTTTGATCTTTCTTTTGATTTATCTTTTGACCCACACTATGCCTACTCAAAATTGTCATGATAATTTCATATCATGGTGTGCTTTGATATGACCTATACTAGGGCAAGGTCTATTTTTTTGTGTCACATTTAATGGTAGTCTCATCATGGATCCACCAAGAGTTTCAGACACTTTGTGAGTGTTGGGGCATCTTATTTTCCATTATTTTATTGATAGTCAATCCTTGCATTGGATACATCATCAGCTTGGTCTTATATACATTGGTGTGTAACATTTATTTCTATATTAAATAAATGTTTCTTATCTAAAAGTCATCATATCACATTGTCATCATTTTCTCTATAATAATTTTTCTTGCATCCATTTTTAATTTTTTTCATTCGTCATTTTTATCTTCCATTTAACATTTTATTCATCTTGTCTTATTTCAAGAGATCACCTATTCATTTTATGCATAGATAATATCTTGAGTGGGGGAGAGGGGACATCAATCATCTTAATAATCTCACTTTTCTACCCAACAAGGCATGTCGTCATCCTCATCTTCTCTAATTTTTCTTCTTAGGTACTTTTATTTTCTTAGAAAAAATGTCACTTTGAACATTATTTCAAAGAGGGAAAAAAATATAGAACCTAAAAATATTCCTCTTTGTATTACCATCAATTTATCATCATCACTAATCATTTATCATATTCACTAATCGTTCATCACATTTTTAAAAAAAATTATCCATTTTTGAATTTTCATTTAATGAATCCCATTATTCATTTAATAATAATATTTTATTATTTAATTAAATGTGAGCTAATTATCTTCTTTCAAATCATTTCCATTCTCCCCCTTTAGTTAACTATCTTTTCTCTTTATCCAATTCCATCTTCACTGATCAGTTAACTTAGTCTCCATTTAGAAACTCGATCTCTATTGATCAGTTAACTCCACTTCACTTTAGAAACTTCTTTTCTTCTCAAAAGTTAACTTAATATTCATTTGGAGGTTTTATGTGCACATTTATCCAATTATTGAATTAATTAATCCAATATTGTCCTCTCATCACCTTGAAATAGAAAATTTCCACTTTATAGTTGAGTTGAATCTGGATTGATTTTTCATTTAACTCGGGTAATCTATCTTTCCTCATCTCCTAAGTCTATAAATAAGTCTCTTTGAACATAATTTTCATAACTCAATAAAGTATTAGCAAGTACATTATGTCAAAATAAAATCAATCAATTAATCAATTCATAATGGTATGCTACAAAGGTTGCATCCACATCCAAAGGAAAAGTGACATATCATCTTCCTTTTTTGAGGTGTGGAGTGAATTTCTTAGTGTAGAGTAGGGGGATTTGATACTCATGAATCTCTTTATTCTCAAGAAAATCCCAAGGGGTGAAACTCCCTAAACTACCTCAGGGAAGAAAGCGAGAGTTCTAGAATCAGAAAGAGTAAATCACAAAAGTTTTCTGGATAGACTAACAGACTCTCAGCCAAAGGACTATAGCAGATAACAAGGATGAAAGCATGGAATGTTGGAGTCCTAGAGGCACGCTGACACCTCATATGGACCATAAATCAAAAATATCACAAAAAACAACAAAGCGACTACTAGTGATCTAATTACTAAGAACTTCCAAAATACGAGAAGGTAACACAATGTAACAAAACTGAAACAAAGTGAAATATAAATGATAAAGTAAGAGAATAAGAGATCGAAACTACTCACAACAACCCAAGTAATGAAGCCTCCATCAAGGAAATATCTTCAATACTTGCATACATAAAATCGAGAGAAAATTTTAGGGTTGTATAAGGGTTTGCCTCAGTCAAACCCCTATTTTGGTGTTCCCACCTCCATAGACAACTAGATAGATAGAGAAAGTGAACAAAGTAAGCAAATATGGAGTGATAAAAAAAATCCCTACTCAAGAAGGAGAACCTATATCACGAGATAGAGATGCAATAGATAGGGGATGTGTGAAATCCTAGGATGCTCGCAAGCACAAGATAAGGGAGATAGAACTGTAAGAGCCAAGGGAGTTGCAAAGAGTGTTGTAAGGATGTAAGAGTGTTGTAGAAATTTGTATGGAGCTATGCAAGAAACATATCAGGACAAAAGGAAGAGGGTAGAGCCAAAGTTAGAGAGGTCCAAAGAGAGTAGATGAAGTGAAAAGATGGCATTTAAAGATAGGATAGGAGGGAAAAGAAGCTTTCCAGGTCGTTACAAGGCATCTCAGGTCGTTACCACTAACAAAGGTAAGTGACAAGTGGAAAACATGTTTGGAAACAAACATTTTAATTTCAAAATGTCACAAGATTCTAGTGTGGCACACAAATGTTTGTGTGGCATGCTAGTGTCCAAACACATCACACTACAAAAGAATGAGAATGAGAAAAGCACAAGGTTTGATGCAAATTTGACAGGAAAAGGTAGCTATTGAAAAAGGGGTCTTGAGCATCTTGAGAGGGAAAAATGCTGATGTAGGGGCTAAAATGAGCCTACACAAATGCTAGGGGAGTGGACACTACATTTTTTCCTCACTTTAGTGGGCATATAAATCCACACTAATATGCATGCTAAAGGAAATCTACTAAACATAAATAACATCATGATACCAAAAGGATATTGTAGAGGAAGTAGATATCTCTTTGAACCAAGGAAGCATGACCCTAGGTTGAAGACCTACAAAATAAACATGTTAGACAAGGAAAATCTATGCAAGACAACAAGGTTAGAACATAAAAATCCATTACATCATGAGGTTGGAACATATAAAAACACATACACATAGACACACAATAAACTAAAGGCTTTGAGTTAGCAAAGTAACAAATATCTCGATGTAAGAGGTTGTCTCAATACTATGCGTGGTCCCTAAATTAGGAAATAACACATGGAAGAATTATTAAATGAAGAGAAGAATGTAAGGATGAATTGCTTCAAGAGAAGAATTCACCCAAAATTCAAGGAAGCAACCAATATCGAAGAGAGAAAGAGCATATGTACTCAATATAAAGAAGATGCAGGTCTTCAATTCGATATAGACAATTAAGAAGAAAGAGAATTAAAGAGAGAGATGGAGAAGCTAGAAAGGAATGAAAATTCCAAGAGAGATGGCTCCATAGGAACTCAACTGTGCAGAGGGTTGAAAAAATGTGTCGCAGATCTGCAAATCTATAGAAGGTGAACAAAAGGCTTTGTAGGTACTCTCTCCTATAGAGTTGAACAAACTACATTAGAGGCCCAAAAACCAATGGTGAACAGATACCACAGGATGAAAGTGCTTTATAGGTCCTCAGACTTGCAAAGAAGGCACCCCAAGTACTCTCTCCTGAGGGAATCTCGGTGTAGGGAGCTCAATAGAGTCAAATTGGGTCCTCACAAGTGCTTAGTCCCAAAAGGTAAAATTTAATGAATCTAGTTGGGTTTCCCCCAAGCTAGATGTCGGGATATGAAATAGGTCTATTTGGGATGCCTCCAAGCTAGACGCCATAGAATTCATTTGAGATAAAAACTTTCAAAGGGGATCCCTCGGGAACCCTTCAAGATAGCAAGGGGCCCACTCAAGGGGACACTCCAATTGAAAGATGGAGAGGAGAGAGGGGGTCCTTAGAAGGATGCACATCCCTAGAACAAGTTATCATTTCACCCAACATACAAGGGAGGAGAACCATGCAAGATACTTAGAACATACATGATAGAGGTAGACATCAACATCACTTGTCATTTGAAGAAGAGGTAGGTGCATCAAAAAATAAATGAGTGATGACACCTAAATCAAGAAGTTGTATTTTATCATTCAATGCCTTACATTGACTAGTGTAATGGCTAGGAACTTGATGGTATGCACAAAAAAAATATTTTTCTTTATCATGCATATGAAATTTCTTATGTGTAGGAGAAGGAAGAGTAATTAAGTGGGATTTGAGAAGCCTCAACAAAATATGCTCTTGCTCAAACAAATAATGAGGAGCAAGAAGCAACCTTTTCTCTTGTGGAGAAAGACTCGATTGCTCACAAGAAGAAGGAATGAAGATAGAAGACAATGGAGGATGAAGCAACCCTAGAGAATGAGGTTGAGCAGAAATTGTGTCAACATTCAACCATGGGTTTTGTTTAGATTATTCATTCAAGAAACCAAGCCCCAAATTACACTTACAAGGTAGACATTCTATAGGGACCTAAATTCCTTGTTCATTATGCCCAGAACCTTTATGCCCATATTCATATTTAGAAATACGTTCAATGCCATGGCCATAACATGTTTGCAAATATCAAGAAGTAGAAGGATCTTCATAGAGAGCATTATTCCAACAATGGGGATTATACTTTTCTATGGGATCACCACCAACCTCCTTGATAGAACTAAGCATTAGCCTCTTTAACATAAGTTTGATCATCTTCCTCAAAAGGAGGATCAACACTAAAAATATTACAATTTATGTTCACGTTATCCTATGATATAGAAGAACAACCTTCTTTGATAGTGGGTTTGGATGATCTATTATTTGAAGGTATTTAAGTGCATTGGGTCAACTTTATACTCTCCAACGAAGGATTATATAAAGTCTAGAGAACCCCAATCATCACCAAGACATGCATTCTTTTAAGAATTAGAAGGAGAAAACTTAATATTTCTTTCTGCAAAAGGATCTTCTTCAGGGACATCTGTCTCAAGAGCATCTAGTGTAATAGGTATTGCAGGAGTAGGCATCAACACATTGGAAGACACTAAAGGGATGAGAGTAGGCACAACCAAAACCTGATTGGAAACTACAATCTCATATAAGTGCATATCCTCAGGGTCAACCTTGACTATGACAATTTGATTATTGCAAATGAACTTAATAGATTTATGCAAGGTAGATGGAACTACGCCCATAGCATGAATCCACAATCTACAAAGAAGAAGGTTATATGGTAACTTTTTTAACATAAACTATACAAGGGTGGGTATATCAACAGGTCTCAACCTTAAGGCAAGACCATCGTGCCCAAAGGTTTCCGACTAACATTATCGAACCCACAAATAACAACAAAAGAAGCATTAAGAGGAAATGAATCAATATTAATCTCAGGCAATAGAAACTTAAACATCTTTAGTTTTTATTACCAATGGGGTGTTCTTGGATTCCATAGAGTGACACTTGTTTAGGGGTTTAGTTAATCAAATAATTGATTTATTGGAAAATTTAGTAAGAATCATTGTTAGAGGCACAATTATCTATAATAAAATTGCTTAATATGAACCCAAATAAATAAGGACAAATATAATGGATTTAGCCTATCATTTGGTATTGTATAAATCTAAGGTTCATTAGTTGAATGGGAGGAGGAATATTCTTCTCGTAAAATAATATTATAGATGGTATTTAATTTTTTTATTAATGTTCATAAAAATTAAAGAGGGATTGACATCATTTTTAATTCATTGTAGCAAAAAATCTATTTTGGGATCAATTTTCAATACTTAGCTTGAAAAAATTATGTTTTTTATTTTATTGTAATGATCAATAATGTCAAAAGAATCAAATGTACTATATTTTTTAAAAAATAATAAGTAATTTTTTATGCACCTAAAGTTTATTTGATGGAATTGATTGAAGACATAGAAGTGAGTTGCTAAGACCTGTAGAAACATTTTTATTTTAAAGGTTGTGACTTTCTTGGTTCTTAAACCCTCTAACCATGAATAATTGGTCTCATTGTTTTCAAGAATGTCTTTAACTTGATTTTCAAAACTTTTATGCTATTTGATGTTGACCTCTTGTTCATATAGAAGAAGATTAGTTTCTTATGTCAATGAAGATATCATCTCCATGGTCAAATTCATAATCAAGGGTTGCAAGTTTTTAACAACCTCCCTACTCACTCTCATTTTCATGTACCTATTCATTTCAAGGAATGAATATTTTAATAGTTGTTATAGTTCATGCTCTATACTATGAAAGATTTGGTTAAATATTGTAGTCATCTAAGGTCTAGGAAGTTCTATGAAAGTACAAGAGAGATCAGCTATGGAAGAATAAGGTTATTATATCAAAGGATGCAAATGATATATTCCAATTGGATTGATTTAAAAATGAGAACCCCTTGGTTATATAGCCAAGGTGAGACATAGGATTAGACAATATCATGGCATGTGTCTTAAAAATATGTCATGAGACAACAAACATTAAATAACCTAGGACACAAGAAGTAAATGACATAACAGAAGAAAGATCGAAGGCCAACTAAGACTTTTAGAAATATTTGTAGGACCTAAGTAAAATTAACATGTGAATATGATCTACTAGGTGAACTAGTAAGGTAAAACACCCTATTCACAAAAACGTGACCCCCCTTAAGTGGACCTAGACAGGAAACAACTAGTACAATTAATGAAAAGATAGGTCCTAGCTATGAGGCCATGTTAGGTACCTATGTACAAATGCAATCTCTCACAAATAGTGAAAAGGAGAAAACCTAGTGGGATAAAAATCCTTCCCAAAAGAGAGATGAAAAAATGCTCTCATTGAGGAATGAGAAGGAAAAAAACCCATGTGAGGAAAAAGACCTGCCATAATAGAGAATAAGAGAGACCATGCAACCCCGCTCAATGTAAAGTATCCTACAATAATGGTAGATTCTCAACATTGAATCATAAAGATGATCCAATCTCGTCAAATGACGTTTCTCTCCTTAGGAAGGAACAAAACTAAAATGGTATGGAGGATGTGTTTCCATTCCTAAAAGAAATAAGTGGAAAGAATGATAAGCTATGATGTTTTTAATTCTTCTCAAGTGTTTCCATGTTAATGTCAAAAGCTAACACACTTCAAATAGGAAATCTAGGCCACGTTGATGAAGAAGACAATCTAGAATATAGTAGACATGATTGTAGGACATAATCCAATGATAAATATATCTCCTCTAAATATAAATAAGCCTCCTCCAAATTCTACTCAAAATTATGCACTTATGTTAAACTATGTAGAATGATCATGCAGAGAATGAACAAGATGGTCAAAGTGTTCCATCATAACAACTAAAGAAGAATCTCCTTTATCAAATATAATATGTATGCAATCAATAGTGTCACCTAGATCTGAAATATGGGGGGTATGTGTAGGATCATCATGGAAAAAACAGGCCCTTAAGTGGCAAAAAATTTAGAAAAATCAAAGTTGGGCAACTTGACATAAAAAATTGAATAATTTATCTAAATTATTTCAAAAATATGAAATAATATAATTTGTAGAAATTTAATGTAGTTTATAAACTACTAGGTTTGTTTTTAAAAAAAATCTATTTGGTGAAAAATTGAAATTTCAATGTAGTAGTACTTAAATTTTAGGGAAAAAATAAAAAGTAGGTGTTTGTTTGACCACCCTAACCACACTAAAATGATAAATTTTTTTATAAGATTTTAGATATAAGTAGAGGACTCATGTCTTGATGTGATGCATATTTTTTGTAAATTTTTTTCAACTAAATAATTAATTATGATTTTCTTATTACAACTTTTAAAAATATAAAAACTCGTATGTCTAACCACCTTAACTTGATCAAACCTTCATGAAATTCGATTTTTATTTTTGTAATCCTTTATTATGTGAAGCATAGAATGTGACACATGTTTTGGATTTAAAAAATGTGATATTGTTTGAAAGCTATAGATGTTTTTTCAATCAGCCTATCAATCAGGACTTTAGTCATAATTCAAATAGAAAATAAATAATAATTACTTATTAAATTCAAAGTAAAGCATAATTTATATTGGTGGAAAGCTGAGAATCTCCTTTAAAAACCCTTTTCATTTCATCAATTTTGGGTGAAAAAAATTCATCAGCCACATACCTATCATATTGCCACTTTTTGGCCCATCATGATCTTCCACATACCCTGGGACTCTACAAACAAACTTGCAATGTTTGTCAAGTAACCATCCTAAGTAGCCATATTTAGAAGACAATGTATGTCTTATTGCATTGAACCACAAGAAGCCAAAAACTGTGGAAACATTTAAGCATCATTAAATGCAACAGTAGATGAAGTCCAGATGAGATCTTAGTGCATTCCATTTGACTACACTTATCATCCACAAAATTATCCACACTAGATGGTTGAATTTGAACATTAAATGATTATGTCAATGTTGGATTACTAGAGTCCTCAATCTTAACTTGTTGACTCATATATGAAGAAGATGAACCCTTTAAATTTGAAGTAAGATCCATCAAAACTAAAGTCTCAATACAAATGTTTATAGGAAGAGAAGCAATTTTTTTTGTATCATCAAGATGACCATAATTTTCCCATCTAGCAAGCACTACAAATGTTTTATCATTAGTTGGTCAAAACTCATCAAGTGGAACAAGAGAATCCACAGCATTATCCTCTAAGAATGAATGTTCATTTGAGTCTCCATACATCTCCCAAAGTTTTTTCAAAAGGTCACAATGGATCTCAATACCATTAGTGCCCATTTGTGTGTCAACATCATAACTAAAATCCATTGCTTCTAGGATACACTCAGTCTTTATGTCCCACACAACTCCCTTCCAATATGATGAAGGTTTTGAACTATTCCATAGAGAGAGGAAAAATAATTTATCCACCTACAATTAGTTAGGATTAAATCTCACCAAGACTTATAGTTTCATATATTCAACTTGATTACAATAAGGTTCTTTTTTATACTCATGATAAAATCAAATTTAGTCACACAACAAACCAAAAAAAGACTTAATCTAACAAAAGTATAATATTAGCCCCCAAATTACTTAATCAAGAATCCCCCCCAATAATATATGATCTAAATCTTTATTCTCAGTGCGATTATAAGTGCCACTTTCCAAAAAAATGAAGTGGACTTGATCTTAGTGTTTACAAATGCCAACTTTGGAAACAAACTAAAAGTGCAATTTTTACAAAAAATGGAATCAATTTGATCAAACTAATGAAAATTAAACAAAAGAAAAATCACTTTCAAAAAAATACACCCAAAAATGCTATAGTAGGAGAGAGAACGAAGCCCCAAAATTTCCGAAGATGTGAATAGCTCAACAACATTTGTGAGAATCTACAATTTTTGGAAAAAAGAGGAAAAATTTAATATAAAAAATATCACTATGAAGAGCACAAAATTTTTCCCCAAATTAAAAAAAAAAAATTGTTCAAAAATGGAGGTCATATGATTGAGTTATGAGCTTTTGAATTTTTCCTTCCAAAATGAAATTTTCAATGGAGAGGGATCTAATTTGGTTGGTCGATCTACTAATGTCATCCTGACACAATTTTGACATTTGCACAAGAGGCCAATGAAATATGTCCATGTGGTTCATGAAAATATTCTCCTCTCTCGACAAAATGTACTTGAAATATTACATGTTGATGGAGTCTTGTAGATGCTCTAAAATATGCTCACAGTGGATGATCTAGGGGAATATTCCTTGGACTATATTTTGTCAATGTTTGGTGGGGATTTGTGGGATACAACACTAGTGTGGTCCATTATGGTGGCACCAAATGGAACCCATAGCAACCTGTAGTACCTTGTGTACTATAGAGTCTATAGTCTTACGATACATTGTGTACTAGAGGGTACCAAAAAAAAGATATTTTATTTTTTAATTATAAATTTTTTTAAAAAAATTTAAAATATTTGATTACAACTGTATTGATTGATTCTTTTAATGTGACCCACACAGTGCTTGTATTAGCAATTGTACGTTCATATTGACAATTGTACCATCAATGGGGGGAATTTTTTTTGAGGGCCTAATGCAAAGTTCTTAGATTTTGATGATTTGAAAGTTGATCATAGGGTTCTTCAGCCTTCTAGACACAATGATAGGGTTTGTTTTGACTCAAAATAATCCAAAGTTATATCTACCTTTTGGATTTGACAACCACCTTTTAAATTCAAGCCCTCATAGTTTTGGCCACCTCTCAACTTCAAAACCTCATAGATCTGGCCTCAAATTTCTAATTTAAATGAAACAAAAGAAAAATTTGACTTTTTTGAACTTTGTGAACTCAATGATGAGCTCAAATTTGCACAAACAAGATCCAAAATGAGCCTTCAATATAAATCCATAAAGAGGAAACCCCCAAATATGATATTTATTTTAAGTTTTTTAATTCTCTAAATCATCATTTGATGCAAAAGAAGAGAATTCTCAACTTTTCAAGATCCACAAGGATTTGCAACCTATATCTCTCAATTAAGAAGCTAACAAGAATTAATCTAACAAGCTTTGATACCATGTAAGATTTGGTTGAATATTGTAGGTCTCACCCAAGATCTATGAACTTCTATGAAGTTACAAGAGAACTGAACTATGAAAGAACAATGGTATTCTATCGAAGGATGCAAATGATATTACAATTGGATTGATTTATAAAAGAGAACCCCTTGGTTATATAGCCAATGTGAGACATAAGATTAGACAATATCATGCAAAGTGTCTTAATCCTATGTCATGAGACAAAAAATATTAAATTACCTAGGACAAGAATTAAATGACATAAGATAAGATAATATCTAATGCCAACTAAGGCTTCAAGAAATATTCATAGGACCTTAGTAAACCTGACATGTGAATAGGACCTAATAGGCAGACTAGTTTGGTAAAACTCCATATTCACACCAATAAATCTCCATCATGATCAATAGTGGGGTGAAAATAACATATCACATTCATAGTATGGTTACCAAAAGATGGTGGTTCAATGGCCAACCATTGTGTAGGAGGTGTTAATTTGATGGTCTATTTTTATTGTCAAAATTAGAACAATTTCTCCATGGAATGTCTTGATATAGTAGTTGTTGTTTTATATACAAGGGATCTACTTAGATTAATAGTTTTTGAAAGATTTTATGAATTCTATTATATATGATTAGTTGTAGAAGATAAAGAATTAGATGTGGATATTTTACCTTTCTATATTTCTCTATTCTACTTACCAATAGTAACTAAGATACCCTTGATTTCAATGACCATTGTTTGAGTGCCACTAAGATAAAAATCCCTAACTCTTCTCAAATAGAGAATAGCATCCAAATATTGTGGATTAATAAAAAGGTAATTTTAATTTTCACATATTGGTCTCTTTGCTTGTTCAATATTATTTACAAGTGTGTTAACTTTGGTAGCAAATTCCATCATTCTCTCATGTATTTCCTTTTTCATTTGAGTTAATTTTGCTAATAAGGAAAGCTTATATTCAATAATATTAAATATTTCTTCAATTTTTTCTTTAATTTCATTTTAGTTAGCTATGGAGCTTGATAGTAAGTGATGAAACCAATCTATTGTGGCATCAACCTAGGACCCAATGAATAATCAAACTACCACATACTCACATGTTGGGTTCCTAATAGTGGAGTTGCAACCATGAATTTTGATCTACGCATTTCCCCCTACTTACTTTTCCATCCCCATTGAATTTGGTATTATTATTGCATGAACATTACATAAGGTCATGTAATTGGTTTCTAAGGGAACCTTGAGGGTCTAATTACTACACATCAAGTCACAACAAGTTGAGAAGCTATATTTTAAATATTTACATAAATGGGTACAACAATTTCATGTAATATACAAGATTGGATAAGACATCAACTAATTTTGGAGGACACGAATGAAGACTAGGTGTCTAAGAATTTCTATGAACACTTGGCATGAAAAAATTGAAATCATATTCTTCATCAAAGGAATGAAATGGGTCTTGAAGGCCTTTTTTATCACATCTTGTAAACCTCTTGGTAGATAGTTTACAAAAAATATTGTTGATATTTGTGCAGAAGTTGAGTGTATGGGGAAAAAACCAACACTCTTTTAATGATAATAGGGAATAATATTCCTAGAGAATGGAACAATATGTTAGATTGTTTAGCCAAGTGGGCCTTTGATCATATGCAAAATTGGAACATTGTGGATAGGGGTCAATTACCCCTAGATTTGTCTCATAAGCTGGACAATTTAGTGGACTTTGGTAGGGTTGTGTAAGGCCTTGTTTAAATAAATTTTTACCCCTCTTTTATTAAAAGGGAATCTTACTCTAATAATATTTATGTTATCTTCTCTCCTTATGTATTTTCTAAGGTTCTCTTCATTAAACATGTTTTTACTTGATGGTACTCTTGATTATATCTTCTATACCTCCAAAAAAGAGTTTAAAATTACATTATACTATCTTCTTATTTCATGTCTAATTAATTGATATTATGCTATAAAACTAGAGGACCATTACACTAGATCATCATACATGCATGTATATATTTGTATTTAATTTTAAAATAGCAGGACTATTTGCATGACAAGATTGGAGTCCCTAGTAGAGTCACCAAAAAATATTTTGGTAAATATATTTGTTATGTCAAATCAAAATAGTGATTAGGATAGCTAACCATCCTTATGATAGTGAAGCTACTTTTATTGAAAATCAAAATTGTGAGCAACAAATAAACTATATATTAGGGTAGTTTTTTTAAATAAAAAAATTATAAAAAATATATGATACATTGATTTTCTAAATAGAAAATAAATTTTGACAAAAATATTCAGTCATTAGATTTTGAAAATAATGAGATGTGCATATTGAAGAAATAGAAAATAGAATTTTGGAAACCCACACATGATAGATATAATGTTATGAAGTTAATGAATAAATTCACAACAATTCTCACAATTGTAAAGGATTCTAGGAAAAAACAAATACATCTAACAGAAGAAAAGACACAAGTAAATTTATATCTAACATAAGAGTCTAGACATAATCATAACATCACACAAGATTGGAAATTTTTGATATGAAGTTATTTATTTCTCAAAAAGCCCCAAAAGCTCAAAGTCTTTCATTTTCAAATACAACTTTATAGAAATATGTTCTAAGCTCAATACCCCTTGTATAAACTTCACTTTTAAAATGTTTCCATCATCACAAATATTTTTGGGCACATGAGCAATTCGAAAATCACTTATTTGGAATGCAATAAGCCTTGAGTGTTTTATTTTTCTTATCTCATGTTCACTGTCACATTCATGCCAAAAAATTTCTAGGTTGAACTTGTGTTTGAACAGGTCTCCTACAAGCTTGTTAGAATTACCCTTTGGATTGAATGCTAACCTCTTATCATGAACATATAAGCTGAATTTAGAAAATTATTCTTTAGAAATATTGGCATAAAGAATATAAGAACAAGTATAAGTAGTTATAAAGGGAAACTGAACAATTGGTCTACTTTTCCAAACCAAAATCATGTGAATTTCACATAGTTGAATTTGAAAGCTTCTAGATTTGATAGAAAATGTTTATGCAATTAAATCCAAAAGATTTCAAATTCAATAACATAGACTATGGAAATTTAATGTCTTTAACTTCACATGATAGTTTAGTAAGGACCAATAGTGCCAACTTGTCAATTACATATTTGGGTAACCTATATAATGCACCTATTAAATACCCTATTTTGATATATTTAAAAGTAGAGGATTGAATGAACCAATTCCCCCATATGATGTAATAGAAAACTTACAGCCTCCAAAGATTGGTGTTTGTTTATGTCATTTTCTACCCACCTAATTAAATAAAACAAAAAGGCATCATTCACTCTTTTGAAGTGCTTCTATTTTTTCTTAAACTCCAACTAAGGATAATCATTCAAACTCTAAAGATCATAAATGTTTTACACAAGTAAAAAGTAGATTAAGATACTAGATAGATGTGAGAAATGTTACAACTTGAGCTATCTCATGTTGTTAACAATAAATCTTGCATGAGTTTTTATGTCATTAGCATAAGTCTTATGCAAGATTTATTCCATGATTATGTGTCCCAAATCTATATTTGAGATGCTTCTGAATGAGCATAAGATTTTTGTTGAGGGGAAACCCATATGAATTCATAATGTATTTCTTTAGCCTTGGAAGAATTCATGTAGGATAGTTGTGGAAGGTTATGTTTTTAGGTTGTAAGTTTCAATTTAATACAAGATGTAGGATTTGACATCCAATCAACATTTTACTTGGGTACATTAAAAGTTTATAAGTTTGTAAAGTATAAGTGTTGTAGGACTATGAAGCGTGTGAACTATCATGCAAGTTGTAATGGTTTTTTAGATGTTAGAAGGTTCTAGAACTTCTGCAACATTCATATTTTGCAATATTTTGTGGTGCAAAAGAAAGATAAGAGTGTGCTTGAATATTGTAGTGATGCATGATATTTTGGTGATTACATTAAAGATGAATGTATGCAATATCAAGACATAAAAATAACTTAGTAGCAAGCAATATTTAATCACAAAAGTACTTTAGAGAGTAAATATTCACACACTTAGCCCGCACAATTAGCGGACTTGGCTTGGGTTGTGGATTTGCTCCCCATTGGTTTCAGGTTTGAATCTAAGGCCTGGGCATTCTTAATGCACATGGTTTGCAGGCTATTGTGTGCATCCCTAGGGGACTAGTCTCACCTCAGCTCGCCCTGTAAAGGGAATGTGTTGGGCTGAGATATGGGGACACCCTTGGGTTACAATATATATATATATATATATATATATATATATATATATATATATATGCACACTTGATGAAAAATAGATATAAGAAAACACAAGACAACCAAAAGTAAACCTAGAAAATGCCTTGTAAAATGAAGGTTTTAGATTAAAAAATAATTCATGTATAAAAGTAGAAATTAAAGAATGCATAAAACCTAATGAGGCTTTAACCTAGAATTCCAAAATGATTCCTCAAATGTGATAAAGCACACTACAATTTGGGCTTCATACACACAATGTGATATCCTAAGCCAACCTACAAATTTTGAGGTTTCAATCAAGAATGCATTTTCCATCTTGGTTTTTCCCTATAGATCTAAATTGATTCATTTTGGATTTGTCAATCTTTGGTGTCCTCTCTACAAATACTAAGAAATTCTTGAACATATTTTTTGGTTTTTTACTAAAGTCCAGTCTATTTGGAATTGGATCCACTGTTTTTTAAATCTTTTCATAACCAAATATTTTTCTTGGAATATAATTCTTGTGGGGCTTCAACCTAATTTTTCTACTAAATTCACCTAGATATGACATGCTTTCAAAGTGGATACGTTATCAACATTTGAAAAGATAACAATTAACCTCTTTTTAGGAGCTTTATTGCCATCCATTTCTTTATGTATGGTAAATTCATGATTTGTTCTAATGTTCTCATGCAAATACAAATGCAAGCTAATAAAGTTGTTCATTTATAGGTGCTACTTGACCATGATAGAAATACATCTTATATGGCTTCCAGAGTCCCACCAACCTCTCTATATCATAGGGGTCACTCCCCTTCTTGAAGATGCAATGTGGACATAGTCACAATAATCATATGCATAATTCTTATGGTCCTCATGATTCTCTATAACCTCCATATAGAGGGTCATAGTGCCCATGGTAGCTCTCAACAAACATGTTTTCTTTCTATTACCTGACAACCCCAATATAAGGGTGTTACCAAGTGGCCAAACAATGAAAAAGTTCTTCACTTGGCATTGGCTATTTATCCTACTAAGAATGAAACTCAACCACCAAATGAAATGCAAGATAATGGTGGATTCTTTAGGAGTTGTAAGCCAATCTCTAACAATAAAGATCTTGATGATGGCTATGGTAAGCTTGATGTTGTATTGAATTTATAGCTCTTCATTACTTTGTAGTTTAACCACTTGTTTATATTAATCTTGTTTTCTTACTTTCTTTAAAAACTTTGCCTTACCTAAACTTTGAAATGTAATCATATTCCACCTATATTTTATTTTTAACATAATATAAAATACAATATATTCATTTAAAAAAAAAAATCATCTCTCCCATGTTACAATGTTTATGTTTTCCTTGTAGGGGAGAGGACCTAGTAGTTGCATGTTTCAATAGTTGTGATAGTAGTTGTTTATATAATGCCCAATAGTTGTGACATGACTACCCTAGCTTAAACAAAATGTATTCCTTTGATCTAAAAAGCAACCAATCATGTGATGCCACATCAGCACTCAACTACCCATGATGTGAATGCACAAGTATTGGAAGCACTCTTTTTTGGGCCTTTTTGGACATCTTGACAAAAAACATGCTGATGTGGCATCATATTTGATGATGTGGCCCTGAAATGAAAGTTATAAGAAGGGGATAACTACTAGGTCCTCTCCCCTAAAAAGTACTTTTACACAAATCAAAAAAATTGGGAGTGATTTGAAATTTCCATGTAGGATAATTAGAAGCGCAAAGTTAGGGTGCACAACTACTAGGTCCTTTCCCCTAAAAAGTATTTTTACACAAATCAAATCTACTCATTAAATGGATTTGTTCACTTCTTATCTTTATAGCACACTGTCATCTCAAGAAGAGCTAAAACTGACTTTGTGTGATCAGTCCTTTTCTCCCTTTCGACTTTGAAGCCCATTAAAAGCCTCCTTCAATTGGTATCCTGTGTTTCCTTGTTCTGATTCAATTCAATTTCATGGCATCCACATCTATTTCTGGTCTACAGCTGGATACTGAGCTTTCTGGTGCTTTCGAGGGAATTGCTCCACAATCTGCACCTGCTTCTGGTACATCCTCAACTCTTCCTTGTGATATATTCATTAATCATCGTGGACCAGATGTGAAACACACACTGGCCAACAGTCTCTACCATGCCCTCCATGACAGAGGACTGAGTTTTCTTGGATGTGGAAGAAATTGAACTGGGTGATTTCTTACCAACAACAATAGAAGAAGCAATGCGCAGTGCTTCACTTCATATAGCAATTTTTTCCAAGAATTATGCAGAGTCCCCCTGGTGTTTGGCCGAGCTCGCCTTTATGCTTAAAACTGGCACACAAATTGTTCCTATCTTCTACCATGTTACCCCTATGGATCTCAGATGGGTGACTAAGGGAAAAGGAATCTTTATCGATACCTTTTGAGATCATGAACAAAAGGGTAGATACAGCTCAGATAAGATTGACCAGTGGAAGATGGCACTACATACTGTTTCATTTTATTCTGGTGAAATCATAAGCAATAATGAGTAAGTGGCATGCAATATACTCCCTCTTTTGCATTCGTCTTGAAACTTTTCTTTCCTGCATTCTTTTTTATCTGTCTGGTTTTTAAAATGTTAGAATCATTGTTTTAAGTGGTCTCTTATATTCATTTTTATATTTTGTTTAACATGTTTAGTGACGAGAGGAAGTTGCTGAAAAGTATTCTGAACAGAGTACTCAAACTAATAAGCAAGGTGCCATTAGTGGTTGCAAAATATCCAATCGGTCTAGAAGAATCTGTAAATGATTTCGAAGTTTCCACGCTTCAATCTTCACAGAACTGTCAGAATGTGCAAATTGTGGGAATATGTGGTATGGGTGGTTCTGGCAAGACCACTCTTGCAAAAGCAATATATAACAGAGAGTACACCTCTATGGAGAGAGTGTTTTTGATATTAAAGATGCTGCAGCCAAAAGTGTGTTGCATAATAAGCAGATAAAACTGTTGGAGGACTTAGGTGTCAAAGGCGTGTCATTTGACAACATAGAGCAAGGCAAGGCAATTATTGCAAGCTGTCTAAGATCTGTTCGTGTGCTCATTATTTTGGATGATGTGGGTCACATTGATCAACTGGAGGCTCTGTTGCCAACAAAGGATAATCTTGGATGGGGTAGTTTGGTGATTGTTACAACAAGTGAAATGGAAGTCCTCAGATTGGCAGGTATCTCCTCCATTTATAAGATGAGAACATTGGATTTGTTGCATGCCCAACAGTTTTTCTGTTGGCATGCTTTTCTACAACCTTCTCCTCCTGAAGGATTTGAGGATCTTGTTAAAAAGTTCTTACATGTTTGCAATGGGCTACCATTGTCTCTCAAGGTAATTGGGGGACAGCTTTATGGCAATTCTGGCAAAGATTATTGGGAGTCTCAATTACACAAAATATCCAGAATATTGCCCAACTGCATTACAGAGAGGCTAAAAGTTAGCTTTGATGCCTCAGATAAGGAATAGAAACATATATTCGTGGAGACTGCTTGTTTCTTCATTGGAATGGAGAAAAATTCTGCCGTTGAAATCTGGAACCGATTAGGGTGGAGTGATCTGCATTGTTTGGAGACAGTTGTGAATAAGAGTCTTGTTGAGATAGATGAGGACAATTACATAAAAATGCATGATCATCTAAGGGATATGGGAAGAGAAATTGCATGTCAAGAGTCACCTTACACTCTGTGCTTCCCCCGACAGTTTATCAATCCTGAGAATCAAGCAGAGGTGAGTTAGGCTTATAATTTTTCTATAACTATCTCACTAATCATAGGAGTTTTTTTTAATTTGGATAATTGTTTTGTTCTGCACCAACATATATAGCTCAACATGTCATGATATTTATGTCAAATATAATGATTGATCATTTGCAGATCAGTATGTTTGTTTGTTCAAACTCTCCTTTTCTCTCCTATAATTGAAAAATCCAAAAAAAATTCCCTTCTCACAAGCTTAAAAAAACTTGTTTCCCCTCCAATTAACAACTCATATTCACAAATATTTGATTCTGAGTACATATCTTTATAAATTTCTTATTATATTGTTATTGTTTTTATACTCAGAAAAGAATAAAGATTGGAGGAACAATAGGAGCAGCTGCACCAACCAGCCAAGTTGATTACTTTACTGTTTCCTCTCAGATTTTGTTGCCTGAGAAAATAGGAGTGAACAATGGCCTGATGGGAGATAATTTGCCACCTGCTGAGGAAGTGGTAACTTTAATGCAGAGCAACAACATTGGGAAATTGAGGATTTACAAAGCAGAGCCTCTTCTACTAAAGGCCTTTGCAAATTATGGGATCGATATAATTGTAGGTGTGGCTAACTTCGAGTTGCAGAATATCTCCTCCAACCAGGAATTAGCAAACAAGTGGGTAGATGACAATGTTCTGGCCTACTATCCTGCCACCAATATCAAATACATTGTTGTGGGCAACCAGGCCTTGGAAAAGGTTGAATATGGACAATATGTTCTTCCTACCATGAACAACCTGCAAACTTCTCTTCAGAACACCAATTTGCAGCATAATATCAAGGTCTCCACCACTCATGGGA
>VDFB02003789.1:0-25102 GCA_007258455.2 Sequoia sempervirens | reverse complement strand
AAAATATTAATGATTGAAGGATTACCTTTCACTAAAGATACAAAAGAAGAGTGTGAAGAGTGTATTGTTGAAAAATAATTTTTAATTGATAAATTAATAAGAGTTAAAAAATAGCTTGAGGTATTTCTTATATATTTGGTTTCATAGATAAAAAAATCTTTGAACAAGTCAAAATATTTTATAACTTTTATTATAAGAACTCAAGAAAAACTTGGGCATACTTCCTACATAATAAATTAATACTATTTAATTAGTTTATAGGCTTTAAGAGGTTGGTTGAATATTAGAATGATAATTAGATTAATTTAATCACACTAGTAATAGAGTTGAATATAAATCAAATATATATTTAGATTTTTACAGAAATCATGAAATCAAGAGAATTTAGTACTTCCTACACCCTACAACAAAATGGAGTTGCCAAAAGAAGGAATATGATCATTTTCAAAATGAAAAGGAGTATGATGAAATTAAAAAATTGGATCAAAGTTTGTAGATAGGACTAGTATATATAATAGTACATATTCTAAATATGAGTCTTACAAAAGCATTTATATGAATGTCTCTAGAATAATAGTGGTTTGGAATTAAGTCAAAAGTTGACTATTTGAGAGTGTTTGGATGTGTTTCTTGTGTATGCATACCAAAAGAAAAAATTATATGTTTAATCATAAAGACAAAATACATTTTCCTTGGATATAGATCAAAAATAAAACATAAATCTTTTATGATCTAGTAAGTATGAAACAAGTGATAAGTAGAGATGTGATATTTAGTGAATATGCCTACAACTCTAGGTCCTTGTCCGCTTTTTGCACCCAAGCAATGCGCTTAAGTCCAATGGGAAACTTTATTGACTTTGGTAGAGTTTTCATATAATAATAGTCATTCAACATTACGTAGAATGGCTTCATATCCTTGGAACCTTAAATGGAAGAGCCATTAGAACACCAATAAATTGGTCAGTATTTGAATTTAAATAAATGGAAGAATATTTTATATAGATTGAATAATTATTAAAGAAATCTTAGTAAAATAAATATAAAAAAAATTATGTAAGGGATATCTAAAAGTGAAATCTTGAAAGGGAACCTTAAAATTTCAAAAAATCTCTATATTGTATCATAAATTTATAGGGCTTTTCAAACTCTTTTACATAAAAATAAGTTTGTGAGAACATTCTATCCAAAAACATTGATTTTCTCAACCTTCTCGTCCCTTTGAAATGTGTGTGATGGTTGTGTATTTGAGTGTACTTTTCTTTTAATTCATTTTTTTGAACGTGGGCCAATGTTTCCCTCCCTTACTAGTTATTATATGTAAACTAAAGGACAATTTCAAATTGCACACTAGAATGATGTATTCAAGGACTAATCATAATTCATTTTGATTATCTAGGATAATCATGAGAGCATTCATTAGCCTACGTCATCATTCTAGGCATAATACATACTTTCTTATTGCCTTAAATCATTATTCAAAGCCACTAAATTAGTCCACCTAGGGGCTTGATTATACGAGAATAAATCCTTGTGTAACAAGCTCCTAAATGGTGTCTATAGACACAATCTCACGTCAAACATCTAGGTATGATGAGGTGAGGCAAATTTAATACATTGAAAAATTCCTTATTAATTGATCTCCATCAATCTAAGTTTAATTTTATACACAATCAATTCCACAAGTGTAAAGATCAATTTTGCAAGCATGCATTTAAACCAAAGAAAAATTTAATATATTTAAAAATACTAAATATTTTTTCTAAATATTCCTTCTCCCACCCATCCAACAGTCACGATCAGAGTCTCCTACCTACCAAGAACTGTCTACTCCATTCAAAACATAAATGTGACACCCAATCTGTCTCTATTGGTGAGGGTAGTTTATATGCACAACATAGACAAGGAAATGTAGAAAAAGTCATGGAATAATGAGGACAAGACACCACTTGAAATCGCAAGAGAAGCCATGGAGTATCACGATTCTTTTAGGGTTATAAGAAAGCTGAAAAAAGTGGGTTGTTTGATCTATTTATATTTCTCTTTGCTATTTCTATTTTTAGTTTAACTATTAATATTACTATTTATTTTATCTCTAGAAATTAATATTTGGCACCAAAGTGGATTGTTTGATCTATTTAATAAGAAGGGTGTGCCTTGCCTAATAGAGAGGAAAGAAATATACCAATGCTAAAAATAGAGTTTTACGATTGAATAGTAGAAATTGTGAAGAGAGTAGAATACTTTATTTTAGAGTATCATCTTGTTTGAAGGTAAAAAAGAAGGCTTTATGAAAGATAAATTAATTATTTTCTTTTCTTCTTTGATTTCAAGATATGTCTTCTACTTGTAGTTATTTAAATTTATCTTAGCCCTATATATTTTTTTCCCAAATGTGAAAATTATGATTTTTTGAGTACTAAAATGAAGATATCATTTCTCAAGATTATGGGATTTAGTTGAAAGTGGTTACTCAAAACTTGCATGTGCACAGGTTCTTGCCACAATGGAGTGAAGTAATAACTATGCCAAAGTGTTATGTTGCAATGACTATCTCCTTCCTTGGTGACAATTTACTTTATATGTTTGACAAGATTTTGTATTTAAATAGATTCTCCCATCTTTATGGTAGTCTTTATGAATAAAATATTGAGACCTTGATGACAATGCTTCAATGGTATGGGATTATAAATGGAGATGATTGTCCTATGTATGACTAGGTGCATGAAATTCATCATGATTATACCTCTCTTATTTATGGTAGTCATTGAGGTAATGATGATTATCAATATGTCTAGAGGTCAATGTTAGAGTTTGAGGGTAGCAAGGTCCCAAGTGCCATGATTATCATTGATAGTGATAATATAAATTTCCCCATAATAATGTAAGAAATTATAATAGTTCCATAATAATTTATATACTTCTTTAATATTATTGGTTACCATGATTCTTTTGACTTGAGAAGACACATATAACACAACATACCATAATATTATTTCTAAGATTAAGGATAGTGATGATTATCATGACCATATGAGTAGTTGTGTCTATTATGATTATGGTTATACAATATACTTGGGATATTGTATTGTGTAGTTTGTATAAGGCTAAGGCATTAAGATTCATTGAATGGAGTCCCTTCATTGTCTTTCTAATACCATGATTGTCATCACTCATGTAATTGTCGTCATTTATAAGTCTTCCAAATTTATCATAAATTTCTCGTAGATTTCAATGATACCATGTGACTCAAGGACTTCCTTAGAAGGAAAGGATTTTCCATAGTAGTATTATGGTATTTTCTAACAACCCAACTTCCTTCCTTTCTTGTAATATTATTTAGGGTGGTTTTATAACAATCAATGAGAAAATGATCTACAAGTCTATGCTCTAAGGTACATAACAATCATGAATATTACTATGTCTTGGCATCCTTCGTTACTGATATGAGGGCCTTATCATCGAAAAAAGGCTAGTTTGTAATTTCACACTCAATAAAATCAAAAAATAAATCATGATACTAAAATGATATAATTTTTTTAGGAATCTGACAAAAATTAAGCCCTTGTAATTTTGTCTTTGCCGATGGTTGAAGAGGTATGCATCTACAACTTATTCTTTCTTGATTTCTTAAAATATCAAGAGAAAAAAAGATGTGTTGAATACATTTCCATATTCCAGCACCAATCACACATATTAAAAATATATTTTTCTCTTAAATGCAACTACTATAGAGGGACTTTGGTATCATACATCACATATGTTGAACCTTGTAGGTGTTAGGTATCAATTAATTTCCTCATATATGGCTTTACTAAGGGTTACAACTCCTACTAGACAACTATATCTTTGTCATGATAGTTAGGCGAGGGTTACTAATGGTGCATTCAAGGTACATCATACATCCAATTGTCTTTGTTCAAACCTTCATTATAAACTACCTTCTTGTCATCCTTTAGATTTAAATTATTGGAACCAAAAGTTATTTTGAAATATAATAAAGGGTTTCAATTCTTCAAGGAGGGCTTGTAAAGGTTGTAGGTACTCCATAATAGCTTCCAACCTATTTCCCAAACTATTTAATGGTTTTGTGAGATTTTTTAGGGGTTAGTCTTATGGTGAGTTCCTAGAGATTTTTCTGATGTATGAACGATAGTAACATAGCATAAAATTACCATGATTACAATCTTGACACTCAAATTCTCTAGTTTCAATCATCTTTGCCACAATTATGTGAGATCAAGTAGGATATTTGCTAGTTTAAAATGCATTTATGGATATTTACTCATTTATATGTTTATTCAATTGTTATAGATCATAAAAACCTAACTTGATTAATTTTAGAAGCATCCCCAATTTGACGATAAAGAGAGTGCATAGTACAAATGTTATATTTTTAAAATTAGTGAAGAGATTTAAACAATGTCATACAAGTTACTTTAAATTTTAACAACTAGGTAATTCAACTTGAGGTTTTACGATTAAACATACAAATGCACATAACTAAATAAGATCCAATGAAAACCCATTCATGAGACCTTTCCTTGAAAAATTCAAACCCATTAATACATTTGAGAACTTTCTTTCCAAGCACAAAGAAAGGAAATTGTTAAAAAACTATATTTAACACTCATAAACACATTCATGACAAGAATCATTTCATCTCTAACCCATAACCATGAAATGCAAATGCAAGTAGTGGAGACAAGCTTTGACACATATTGAAGGCTCTTAGAAAATCATACATGTCCTTTGTGAAGAGCACATGGACTTGAAAGACCTTCCAAAATCATAAAAACATGAAAATATCTAATATGAATGGCCAACTAGGGCTTTCTAGAAGCCTTTAGAATATTTTGAACATGTCTACTATTATCCGTAAGTCAAAATTTCTATTCAAATGAAAGAAAAGTCATTTTATGACATGTTACTAAAATTTAATATCCATACAAATCCTATTGTGCATTTTTGATATTGAAATTAACCAAATCATGTCATTAAATTTTAATATTCATTATTGATTTCACTTTTATAATCATTTCCAACATCAACATTTGATATCCTTAGGATCTTTACCTCTAATTTTGATAATGGGCATAATTGAAATAATTTAACCTCTACATGTTTTGAATGGTTATCAAACATGTCTAGAATTTCTACCAAGTGTGTTATATCATGTGTCATTTTTAGTTAGATTCTAACATTTTTCTTGTCTACTAGATGGACGTTGATTGGTCTCACATCATGGAAAAAGTCGTTCAACACCCCCCTATGGGGAAGTTCTCCTACAAAGACCTGTCATGGGAGACATATATCCTTAAAGGCTCACAGTTTCCTTTAGCTTGGATTGAGGATGATAGATTAAATGACTTTATTGAGGGAGAGAGTTCGAGGGACTCCTACCCAACTCAATTTTACAAGAGTCACAAAAGGGAACCCACTCCTAATACAAAAACTAGGATTAATAGTCATTTGAAATACAACATGTAAGAATCATATGCTAACTACAATTTTTTATACTTACTATTGTGTAGTGCAAGATTGTCTCTAATAATTGGTCAATCGTATTTATTAATAGTTTGAAGATTATTTATGATTTCTATAGGTATTGGTGTGTGTATGGACTAGATGACTATAGGGAAAAAATATGCAACACCTTTTGATCCTTCCTCAATTCCCAAATTAGGGAAAGGCAATAGACCTAGTCGTAAACATACACAATGTGGTTGTACCTATCATTTTAGCATACAAATCATGGTTCGTAGGAAAAACCATGTTTTGATATGGTACCACCAGGTTGAACATGTGGACAATGAAGGCATACCTTGTCGCGGTCAAATAAACAAGAAGTTTTTGGGAACAAGATCTTTCTTGGCACCATATATTAGCAAACAATTGCATCAATGGGTGGAGTCATTATTATTGCTTGGCATGCCTGTAGATGCAGTGCATAAAAAACATAAGCAAATGGTGCATGAGAAGATGACCATGTTTGAGGGTCAATCTTCTAGGGATGATTTTCTTACCATGGATGACATTGCAAATATTTATTGTAAAATTAAGACATCAAGCTACATGTTTGATAGTAATGATGCTCTTTCGGTGCAACAATGGGTTTTTGGAAAACCCTGAAAAGTGGTTTGCATATCAAGAGTATAGTACCACTGTTGTTGATGGAGATGGGAAAATCTCATTTTTTTGGGAATTCAATTACCAGAGCAACTTGACTAGATGCTTCAATATGGCCACAACAACATATTGGCCATGGATTCTACATTTGGTACTAATGTAATGAAGGTATGTTGTGTATTCTTTAGTAGATTTGAATTGAAAATGTTTACAATCAAATAAAAAATAGTATTGATACATTGTACCTTATGTCATACAATAGTTTCAATTGTATACAATTCTAGCATTCAACTCAAAGCATATGGGGGTGCATATGGCATGGGTCATTATGTCCAGGTCTTTTGCATATGATATTGCATATTGGATGCACGTTCTTCTCCAACGGGTTCACTTGAAGAATATTGATTGGAGACTAAATGTATTCATGGTGGATGATGCAACTACTGAGATCAAAGCTATCAGTTGTTTTATTTTTCATTAAAACTTTGTACGTTTTTGTAAATATATTAATACATCACATGTAAGAATATTAAATAATGAGTAAAATTATTCATGATGTAGAGAAGTGTTTCAGTGTGATGTATATCTATGCTCTTGGCATGTTAGGTCTTGGCATGTTAGACGTGCATGGTTGAAGAACTTGATCGAAAAGGTCAAAGATAATGTAGATAGACGAGAGATGTTTGATAGACTTGGATATATCATGTATCTTTCAATAGATGAGGATTCTGCAAGGAATGAGTTTCACAAATTTATTGAAGAATTTAAATATACACAACCATCATTCATTGAATTATTTAAGGGACAGTGGTCTGACAGAATGAGAAGGTGGGCTAGATGTTTCCATACACTAAATCATGCAGGGCAAGAGACAAATGGTGCCATAGAGTCCTACCACTCACACCTAAAGAGACGATTCTTGAAAATAGTCGAGCGTGCTGCAAATCATCGTGTTGATTGGTTGGTACATCAACTAACAACACATGTTTATGTCTATTATTGGTGGGTGCAAGTTAGCAAGAAACATGGTTTCTATAGGAACTTTGATATTGAGAAGATTGAAAACACATCTTGGGTTTGAGCCTTGCAAATTCCAGATGACCATGTTACATTCAATGAAATCGACGATCACATAGCATGGGTGACAAGTGAAAGAAATCCTTGTGTTTCGATATGAGGTGTATAGATCCTCACTTGATCTATGTATGTGCTCTTGCAACTTCTCAATACAAGGATACATGTGCAAGCATGTGATCAAAGTGAACTTGATGAGGGAGAGACAACATCTATCTAACAACTTGCATGAAGACCTTGATAATATTGCTAGTGCAGTTGATTATATGGAAGATGGATCCACCACTAGAGTCTCTAATCATTTGGTAGTTGAAAAAAATAATTCTTTTATTCTATTGGTTATCATTCTTTGCAAAAAAATGTGTTTTAAATGTGTTGCAATGTCAATGTAGGAAATTGATGAATTTGATGGGATTAGATGTAATGAAAAATGCAATCTCTTGGAGGATTATTCTGTACACACACATGTGACATTATAGCCACATTTTTCTCATTCCAATTTATGTTAGTTTAATTAGTAATTTTTAAAATATTTCTATTTTTGTTTGTAGACTATTGACAACAGAGATGGAGATGCAACGATAGAAAATAAGTTGCAACTAACATACATGTTTCAAGGAATTTTGACTCATACATATGATTTGGCAACACTTACTTTCATTAAGAATATTTTAAATGACTTATCAAACAAGGTCAAAAGTAGACACGTCTCATCAAAACTTAGATTAGACCATCCAAGTGTGCATCCATTTCGCCCTATACAAGATGGATTTGGTCACACTCTTGACTGACAAAAAGACTTGATTGAGTGCATGAGTGTGAGGAGAAGGTTGAGTATCTCTAGCAAAACACCTAAGTTTCCATAAATGCCACAAAATCTTAAGCGTCGAAATTGGTTTGATGATCTTGATAGGGAAAATGAACAAGACAAGGATCATACCTAGTACAATGAACGTAATCTTGACATGGTTGACAACATAGAGTTCAGAAGCATGCAAGATCCTATTGCAAGCACTCATGATTTTATTGAGAACGCATAGAATAGTGCCATCATACTCAAGTTTAGTTGTGTAGTAGAAGCATTTTTAAGACTTAGGAATTCCATAATTTTATTTTGAATGTTACAAACATAACTGAAATGTTTATCATTTTCCAATTAGTTGAACTAGGGGATATGGAAAACTATTATGGTGAATCATGATCTATGTATAATTTTTTTTTTTTTCTGATGTACTAGAGTTAAGTTATATTAAATGCATAAAACAAACAACTATTTATCAATTCAAATCCATTCATGGGAACATGTCTAGTATGAATGACCAACTAGGGCTTCTAGAAGCCTTTAATTCATTTCAAACATATCTAATATTATCCATAAGTCAAAATTTATATTCATATGAAAGAAAAATAGTAAAATATGATGTTACTAAAGTTTAATATTCATACAAATCTAGTTGTGAATTTTACAATCATTGCCCACATTGACATTTGAAATCCTTGGGATCTTTACCTCTAGTTTCTTAGTTCTTTTTTGTGTCTAACCTACTTCTAGTATTTCCAACAAGCTACCATATTGTGTTCTCTATGCAAATTCTAAAATTTGTCTTGCTATCAATTTTTTGAATCTAGGTAGTAGTTGGTGAGTTAATTATAAAATGTTTCATATGGCTGAAGCCAACTAAAGAGAACAATGTCTAGGCCATAGTTCCATTGACTTTTTATGATACCCAATTGTAATTCTCTAAATTTGATTTCTAATGCCATTATTAATATATGAGAGTTTATAAAAGGATGTCTTTCCCTTTTCATTGCAAAATTGAGTACATATAATGTCAAAATTTCTAAGTATTATAAGATAAACCTTCTACTAGTTAGATATGTAGGGAGATTGTATAGATTACCTGCATATCTATAAAGCTTGATGATTATGCTAGCTTTCCCAAAGAACTAGTCATGACCTTTTTTGGTAGTTTTGATGATTCGGTAGGATTTTATAATACTTGAATGGTTTGGTCTTTGATGAGGTTGATAGAGGGTATGAGGAACCATTCTATATATTTGTATTAGCATGAGGTCCTATGTAGATATGGAGTCTATACGATCACTAGGTGATATCCAGGTATTCTATGACAAAGCTCAAGGTTAAGGTAAGGATATAAGAGTTAATATTTATTGATGAAAAATCATATGTATTAGGATTGAAGGGTACTTGAACTTCTTATTAATTTTGAAATGCTTTAGTTGCATGATTAAATTTGATCATCTAGGAAACCTTATAAACCTATCTATAAGAGTTCTCTTAGTGATGTTTTAAAGAGTATGTTCACTATTGTTAATTATATGTTTGATACAATTTGCATGCACAACATTATTGAAGAAATAATGAACCATTTGCACATAATTTCGACACACTTTATCAAAAGTTCATAATTTGTAAGTCAATTTTAAAAACTTTGATAACATGCATTTGGTTAAAATTTGGTAGCATATACATGGTTTTTTAAAATGTTTGACAACATATATCTTTTGGTATAAAAATGTGAAAGCTAATAACTTTTTTTATGCAGGTGAGCAAGATGTCACATAATGCGCATAAATGGGTATCTGACTGGTTGTCCAACTATCACTGCCATCTTCCATGGAATGTCCTCCTTCGTATAGATGAATCGGGTGTCCCCCATTGGTTGAGAGACAAGATGGTGAATAGAATTAACATGAATGGGGCAAGGATTAGTCTAAGCTTTCATGATAAATGGCTGACTATATGCAGCCCCTTGTTGTGTATGAATGAACACACATGATTTTCAAAATAAGAGTGTTGAATGTAAAGTTGGTTGCATGTGTACATACATGTCTTGAAAGTATATGTGAAACTCTAATTTTGATATCTAAATATTTAATATGGAGAATAGGACATGATGATTAGAATTTACGTTATAATTTCTCTATGAAAATTTATTTTAATAGTATCTCTCTATGTTTCACAATAACTAAAGTACAAGGTTAAAAAAATGTATATGTATATTTCCTATTACATATAACAAAGCTCTATTATCCTTTATCCTTTGATGGATGTCCATACCCTATTACAAACCTCCCATTTTGGCATAGGTAGGGAGGATATTGGCAAAGGTTGTGGAGTCTTGTACTTTTACACCTATCAATTGCATTTGCTTGAAAGTTTATAAAGCCTTTTCAACAAATCCATTTTGTGCATATCTTGCAATCAAGGCATTCCATGAGAAGAATTTTTTTTGAAGAATTCTATCAGACAGTTCATGTACTTTGTCTATGCTTAGACATTTTAGATGTCTTGCCATAATGGTATTCCATGAGATGACATCTTTGAGGCATTATGTGAAACAATATGTTCCTTGTCTATGCTTCCCTGTCTACCTAGGTAGTTACACATGCCTTGTCTATACTTCCACATTTCGCATACATGTCTACCTGATAGTTATAGCCACAAAATTTGAAAAACTTCTATCCTTACAAAAACCCCCCTTCCACTATGCTTTGATGGATTTTCATACCTTGCTCCTATTTTTGCACTTGAGTAGGGAGAATACTTGCAAAGGTTATGAAATGTGGCTTTGCACCTGCCAATTGCATTTTCTTGAAAGTTTCAATATCCTTTTTAATGATTCCATTTTGTGCATATCCTGCAATCATGGAATTCCATGAGATGGCATCTCTTTAAGGCATTATGTCAAACTCTTCACGTACCTTATCTATTCTTCCATATTTTGCATACATGTCTACTAGACCATTTCCAGCTCTAATATTTGACAAAAATCCTCTTTCCATTATGCTTTGATGGATGTCCATGTTCTGTTCCAAAGCTCCAACTTTGGCTTAGGCAGGGAGGATGTTGGTAAAGGTTGTTGAATTTGGCTTTACAACTGCTAATTGCATTTTCCATAATGGCATTCCATGAGATAACATCTCTGATGCATTATGTCAAAAAGTTCACGTGCCTTGTCTATTCTTCCATTTCTAACTAGGCAGTTACACATTCATTTTCTGATTCCATTTCTAACTTAGGCAATTAGACATCCCTTGTCTGTACTTCCATTTTTATCTTAGTGCACAAGGCTTGCAAATTTTCATCTGCCACTCTCTCCTCTTTCAACTCATGCACGTCACTCTGAATGTTGATTGAATGAGCATATAAAATAGAAAAAATAACATGTGAGAGTATATGATTGGAATCCTATATATAAAAGATAACTGGAAAAAAAAAAACACTTGTTGTCCATACACCTGCTCCCATTTTGGCACAGGTAGGGAGGATATTGACAAAGGTTGTGAAATGTGGCTTTACACCTTCCAATTGCATTTGCTTGAAAGTTTCAATAGCATTTTTAATAAATCCATTTTCTTCATATACTGCAATCATGGAATTCCATGAGATGATATCTCTTTGAGGCATTATGTCCAACAGTTTATGTGCTTTGTCTATTCTTCCACATTTTGCATACATGTCTACCACAACATTTCTAACTATAATATCTGACAAAAATCTTCTTTCCATTATGCTTTGATGAATGTCCATGTCCTATTCCAAAGCTCCCATTTTGGAACAGGCAAGGAGGATGCTAGCAAAGGCTGTGGAATTTGGCTTTACACCAGCATTGCATTTTCAATTTTCTTGAGGAGCGGTTTTGCAGATGAAAAAGGAGACAAAAAATTGCAGTTGGATAGAAAAAGAGAAAAGTTTACAGCTAGTAGGATCCTTTGGAATTATGGGAGAGGCCTTCAAAATCATTGGAGTCGTGCCCAAGCCAAAAATAGGGGAGCCACCAACAGAGCATTAAAAGGACGAAACAAAATTGAAATTGCAACATTATACATATGCTTCACAGGCATTGTAACATTAAAAACCATATTACCAATCAATATCAATAGGCACATTGCTTGACAGGTGGCAATGCCAAGAAGCCATCGGAAATCCCAAAAGGGGAAAATAACCAACAAAGAATAATTTTATTAATTTCGTGCTAATAGAAGAATGTAAAAATTACAGTAGAAAGTATAGCAGTTTGTGACTGCCTCTGCTTCTCACACTGAAATTCTCTTACTCTTTCTTCCTCAGCTTCTCTATGAAATTCTCTTCTTTTTGATATGTCTAACTCTTCCTCCACACTCCAATTAATAACCCTTGGTAACTTAACACCTCCAAGCTAAACATAGCTATTAACTAACAGTAAAACTAAAGTGCTTTTATTTATTTATTTTACTAAAGATTACAAATATTTCGTTGAGTGCATGGAAAACATTACTGACGACTTATGCATGCGTAGACACCACACATGCAGAAGTACCTGTTCGAGCTACAGAAAACTCAACACTCCCTCTTAGCGAGGAAGGTGTTCTGCATAACACCCAACTTATCCCTGAAGTACACAAACTTGCCCTTGATCAAAGCCTTAGTCAAGATGTCTGCTACTTGCTCGTCTGTAGGAATTTCCTTTAGCTTCACCGTCCCCTTTTGCACACAATCTTTGATGAAGTGGTACTTGATCTCAATGTGCTTTGATTTGTCATAAAACATTGGATTCTCAGAGAGTTTGATGCAACTTTGATTATCATAGTAAATGATAGTTGGATCTAGCCTGATCAAAAAGCCCAACTAGAACAAAGCCAAATTGCCTCACATGTAGCCATATTGGCTACCATATACTCGGCCTCCGTAGAACTCAATGGAACTAACTTCTATTTCTTGTTGTACCAAGAGACTTCTCTTGATCCCAAACTGAAACTACACCCTAAAGTGCTCTTTCTGTCAGTTGTACTACCTGCCCAATCTGCATCGGTGAACCCCTCGAGCTTCACTCCATCCTGTTGAACATACTGTTACTAATTTTTTGCCACAACTCAATTGGCGGAGCTGGCTGAATGTTATTATATCATGAGGTGAAATTGCAGTTTGAGTTTAAGTGTTGTTTTGCATTGTTATCATTATTCATCGAGTAACAGTTGTGCATTTTAAAGAAAATTCAGAATTTTAGAGTGCTTTTCAAATATTCCAGAAATGAATGAAGTATAGAATTGAGCATGTAAACAACAAAGCATTTCAGATGCTTTAATTTATTTCATGAAAAGATTCATATTTACAAGGCTTCATTTGATTGCAAGAATCGAAATGATATTACAACATTTGCATTTAAATGCATTTTCCTATCAAATGAAAAGCAAGAATTGAAATCTAATATCCACACAAGCCATGGATGTAACTGTTGCAATATATCACTAATAGCACATTACACTATTGAAGATGCAAAATAAAACATATAAGTGGCAACATAATCATCATTGCTTGTTTTGGCCGATGGTTGCCGATGTATGGTGCACCCTTGTCTTCTCGTATTTCATCGACCTATAAGAGGAAAAAGGGGAATGTCAGTGGCTCTGATTATGAAGAAACCTATATGAGACACCAACAATAGTACAACCTACTATTTATCATGCATTGAAATAATCAATCAAGTACAGAGGAAATGAGCTGAAGGAGAAATATCATGATCATCATATTCTATTTTTATGCTAACATTGTTTTTTTCCTTGTGTAGGTATAGGTAAATTCATTAAGGTGAACATTATTCGAGAACCAAGCATGTGGAGAAAAATGGGCTCCCACAAGGGTAGAGCTCGGCATGCTGCCCTATTCATCAAATGGGCTGATTTAAGGGTTACATCATATATTCATCAAAAGGAATGAGATACAACTAAAAGAGTAAAGCATCATTATCTATCGAGCTACTAAACCAACTGTGCATTCATAATGATCAGGTTAATGTTTGCTGAAGGCTATAGGTGAATAGTGAGTTTAGCTCTCTCAATTAATTCAGCTGAGTACATTTATATCAAATATTGTTGCATTGTTCATTTTCTTTGTTATTTGTTCATCATGATCATATATGGCATGCAAGTTCCAGTTCATCAGTATTCTTTTCACAGTCAAGGATAGTGAACAGGCATACATTATGCCTTAATAAACAGTTTTGTTTTGATTTTCATCGTGAAAGAGAGGAGATTTAAAGAACAGTTTAATAAGTGGGACATAAAAATGCATGAAGAGTACCATGTTGAAGCTCAAGAGTATGAAGGACTGACAGTGCATTCAAGGGACAAATGAATAACCAGTTCCAGTTTGACTGATAATTCAAATACAACATGTTAGGGGTTTTGAGGTGGGAAATGCTCATTCCAGAGTGTTAAGGGAAATAAAGGCATGTAGTCCATGATGTTACAATGTTTCAATTCAAATCTCTACATAAGTCCAAAAGAAGAAAGTAAGTGTTGTTGTATGGTAAGGTTAAAGAATCCAGAAGGAAACAGTGTGAAGGATAGTAAGTGACACGAAGAGAAGACACATTTCCAGAATCTCATATACCCAACTGAAGGTTTTCAACAATAAAGCAAAGAATATATTTTTCTTGAATGTCATACAATCAGATGATTTTTTCAAAAGGTAAAATATACATAGTGTTCTCATGATCAAGTTGGACTGCATCAGAGAATGTATTAGCTGATATGTTCTTCATTTTTTAGAATGTCAGACCACAGGGGATTCAACATTTCATAATTTTGTAAAGAATTGCAGGAAACAATCATAAATCAAGCTCAAATTTTATACAGGTACCAAAGAGAAGGTGTAGTTCTGTCTATCTTTTTGTCATTTACCCACATTTGGGGTTTTGAAACACGACCTAGATTTAATACAAGTCCCAGTTTACTCTTGAAAATTCAATGAGAAGCTACAGGAATGTCAAAATGGAGCACCAATTACTAGGGGTTGAGCTTATAAATTAAATGCACAACGAATATATTTTGTTTAGGGATTGCCTTTAAATATAGAAAATACAATTGCAGTGATGACCCATGCGTAGTTTTGTATGAAAGATCAAGAGTATAAAGGTGCGAGTTCTTTTGGTAGTTGAGCTTCTGAATAAGGGAAATACAATTTTCATTCGAATTTCATCTTACCCATGAATGAGTGTGTTTTAAGAATGCAAAGATGGTAAGAAGTTTCAACATGGGTCAATAAACTAAATACAAATAAATACACATATTTTATTATTCTCATAGGGGTTTTGTTTCTAAAGACAAATGATCTAACAAACAACAACAGTGATGCAACAGAGATTCGTTCTTTTCATAAAGTAGAAAATGTCATGGAAATAAAGAATGGAAATACAAATACCCATGTCATTCTTTTGTTTCAGGAGTCCAAAAATAAAACCACTGGTCATTGAGGTCCAACCCATATGAATAGAACAATACAGAACAAATATGCAATTTTGAATCTCAATTACCCAGTTTCGGGATTGACATTTAAAATACAAGAGAATACAGTGCAGTGATAACCCATATGGGGATTTGTATAAAATAGCAAAAAACTTAAAAAATGTGAATTTCCTGTGGTAAATCAAGCTTCAGAATGGAGAAGTTACAACTTTCTTCAAAAATTTCAATACCCATATGCAGATTCATCCTCAAATATACAAAAGGGAAATTTCTTGTTTTTGGTTGAGCCCAGAACCTCTAAAAAAAAATGCTTTCTACAATACATGTATGGTGGCCTGTACATGGCCATTGAGTGAAGGATTGATCTTTTGAGAGGACATTATGTGTTTTGCGTAACTCACCACTTCAAGTCTATGGGAAAGCACCCTAGCTACGGTGAAGAGCTTCACAGAGCATCTAGAAACCAAGAGTCGAACTCTCAAAATGGTGGTCGAGCTTTAATGGTAAATATAAACATAGAAAATACAAAACAAAGGCATTAGAAGTGGTGGTAGCCATGGCCTCAAGCGCATAGTGAACAAAAATATGAAGCCATAGAGGCTATGAACACATAGCTTACCTTTTGCCCAGGAAGTGAAAGCAAAAACCCATAAGTGAGCTCTCTCATGGAGTCTCCTGACAGAGGCCGAGTTTGAGCTCATGACGGCCAAGAGGAGTAGAGCACAAGAATGTAGAGAAAGTCAGAAAATATGAACAGGCTGCGGCCATGAGAATTTCTCTTACTTTGAAATGAAGTGGAGTAACTATGACATTGCAAAAACCAAGTTTACCCATTGAAGATTCAACAATCTGAAGGTAGTAGTGAAGATTTCCAAGGCACACAAGCTCAGATTCAAGGTTAATCATGGCGGCATGTTCACTGGCAGAGCTCATTTTCCTTAAAGTGATGAGTGTGAAATGAATCATTATTAGGGTTTTGCATCTTTTTCTTATGCCCTAATTCGAGCTGACCTTATCATCGTCCGAAATATTCGGTTAAAGCACATGGGAAATTCGAGTGGAATAACCTTTACATTGTGATTTGATCAAAGTTTGAAGTTTGACATATGTGGATGCCGAAATTCTTATAGTAGGTTGATATATTAAAGTCTTTAAGACTTGTTTTGTGCCTTAGTGAAATTTGAAGTTTTCTTATTTTAATTGGTTTTATGAGAAATCAATGGAAAATTTTGATGAGAGGTTGATATGTATTAATATTTTATGATTTTTTGAGAAAATCAAAGCATTGTAATGGAGAGATAAAAAGGTTTTCTTTTTTGCAAAAGATTTTTTAATGTTTAATTGCAAAAAATAGATAAATTGTAAAATCTACAACTCTGTAAAGCAGAATTGTAAAACAATCTTCTATAAATTGTTTTATGATTTCTTGCTATTTTTAGCAGATTTTGATTGACTTCTTCTCTTGGTCGGATTTGTTTCTTATCTTGGAGAGATAAGGTGTTTTTTGGGATTTTAAAGCAGATCCAACCTATTTTTAGAGGATTGACAGGATCATCATAAAAGCAATATGCTTTTTTTTGCTTTTATTCAATTTTTGAGACAATTTGAAGCTTTTTTCCTTGAGCTTTTTTCTGAGCTCGAATTAGGGTTTCTTGAGAGTTATGCCTTTCAAAAGACTTAGTATTTTTAGCTCTCCTTCTCAGTTCAGATTGCAGTTCCTGCTTCTACACATTTTTGAGCTTGTGGACCCTTTGTACTCAATTTTGGCAGATTGACACTCTTTCAATTTCAATAATACAACAGAGTTCTTCTTTCCATTTTCTTGTCTCAAGACTGGTAACAGTAGTTTGATGCTTTGTGTTTCAGATTTGAAGCCTTAATGTCCTACTTTTATGAGTTTTCTGCACAGGTTTTCATGTGTTCAAGTTGTATGATGTATTCGATGTCTTTGAATTTTCATATGAATTATTGATGAAATCATGCACTGACAAGATTGTAGGAACTATTGTAATAAAGGAATTGTTGTGAGTGGCAAGATCTAATTTCTGTCAGAAGTAATAAGTTAATCATCAGTAGTCATAGGTTTTAGTTTTCAAACATCTTTTTATCTCTTTCATCAGAAATAATTTAGAATAAGATCAATCATTCGGAGAACTAGCTCACTCTGGAGATTCCTCCTTCGCTTAGATCACCCACATCTTAAGGAGGTTTCCACGTTTCAGTAGGTTGTTGAATATCGCATTCAGTAGGGTGCAAATCTATTAACAACACATACCTTAGCCCATAATCAACTATGCCTCAGAGATACCTCAAAACATGCTTCACAACTATCTAGTGCACACGTTTAGGTTCCACCATAAACTAACTAAGAGAATTCACTGTAAAAAAATTGTCTGGTATGGTGTTGACTAGATACATAAGCCTATCAATTTTCTGTATAAAGTTAGGTCAATTGCCTCTGATCTAGAAGCATCAATCTTCTTCCAGTTGGTCACAAGTGGTATGGACATTGGCTTACAACCCTCCATCTTGAATCGTTTCAAGATATCAACTATATACTTCCCTTGTCCAAGGAATATTTCTCCCTCTTTCTGCCACAACTCCAATCCCAAAAAGTAGTGCATCAACCCCAAGTCCTTCATCTAAAACTCTCCTAAAAGATCCTGCTTGCAATGTGCTATGAGCTCCTCTGACCTTGTGAGTAACAAATCATCAACATACAACACCAATATGAGAGGCTTTCCCTTTACCTGAATGCAATACAAGTTTAGGTTTTCCTCACTCTTGATGAAGCCCACGTTCTGCAAGTAACCATCAATGCGTACCTACCAAGCCCAGGGAGCATGCTTGAGCCCATACAGTGCTCTCTTCAACCTGCATACATGGGAATCCCTCCCATGCACCTCAAAACCCTCTGAATGCTCTATGTAGATCTCTTCCTCAATTACTCCATTGAGGAATGTTGTCTTCACATCCATCTGGTGAATCCTCCAACCCATTTGTGTTGCTACAAAAATGATAGCCCTTATGGATGAGTACTTGACTATTGGAACAAAGGTCTCGTCATAGTCAATCCCTTCCTTCTGAGAAAATCCCTTAGCCACAAACTAGGCTTTGAAATTTTCCACACTACCATCTGTAGCATGCTTAATCTTATACACCCATCTCGAGCTTGCCATAGACTTACCTTTTGGTCATGGTACCACCTCCCACATGCTATTCTTCATGATGGAAGAATACTCTTCCACCATGGAATCTCTCCACACTTGGTGCTTGGATGCCTCTTGAAAGTTGGAAGGCTCTACTTTAATTAATTCACTCATAAGTGCCACATACTCAAAATAACATCTAGGAGCCTTTCTTTGTCTAACTGAATCTTGAGGATCACCTACATATTCTTGAGCCTCTCTTAGTGTCTACTCAGTTGCCCTGTTTCTCCTCTTCTTGGTAATAGGAATCTAAGGCTAAGGAATTATTTGTTCCTCCTTCTGATCAACCTGCTCGGCTTGCTTGTTCTGCTCTCCAGCTTGTGTGACTGAAGTTTGAGAAATTTGTGTTGCCTCAATCGTGGGTGATTGCTCCTCCTCATTCATCAAGTTGCTAGACTTATGAAGAGCCCTCTCTTCCTCAAACTTCACATCTTTACAGACCACTGTTTTCCTAAGAGCAGGAATGTAAACCTGATAAGCCTTAGAAGTTTCACTGTACCCAACAAGGACACCCTTCTCTGTAGTAGGTTCCAACTTGGTTCTCTTCTCAATAGGAATGTGACAATACACAAGGCATCCAAAGATGTGAATGTGCCCCAAATCTAGTTTCTTACCAGTGAACACCTCTTTTGGACTCAACTTGCTCAACACTTTGTGAGGGCTCCTGTTTTAAAAATACATAGTTGTATTGCAAGCTTCTGCCCATAAGAACCAAGGTAGATCCTGATCATGAAGCATGGCCTTGGCTGCTCCAACTACAACACTATTTTTTTGTTCAACAACCCCATTCTGCTAAGGGTTGTACGAAATTGTCAAAATTTTCTTGATACCTTCCTAAGCACATAAATATTTGAAGGCATTCAAGGTATACTCACCTCCATTATCAAACCTTAGTATCTTGATCTTCCTCCTTGTTTGGTTTTCCATGAGAGCCTTAAACTCTTTGAACCTACTGAAGACCTCATCTTTATTCTTCATGAAATATATCCACGCCTTCCTGGAGAAATCATCAATGAAATTAATACTCATATCCATTCAAGGATGTTGTTGAAATAGGTCCACACACATCTGAGTGTACAAGATCCAAAATCCCTTTAGATCTAGTGTCGCTCCTTGGAAAACTAGTCTTGACATATTTCCCATGTGCATAGCCTTTGCACACCTCATGCTTTTCTATCCTCATCTTAGGCAGCCCTGTCACTATTTCCTTGAGAATATTAAGTGCCCCATGGTGAAGGTGAGCCATCCTCCTATGCCACAATTCTCCTAATCCTTTATAACGACTAACCAATGCATGTCTTGGCTTAAACTATATCTGAAACAAGTTGCCATGCCTAACTCCAATCACTTTTGCAACCTTGGAATCCTTGGGATGAATATAGAATTTTCCCCTCTCAAAGGTTACGATGTAACCCTTATCTTCCAAAGAAGAAACTGAGATTAAATTCTTTGTCATGCCAGGGACATAAAACACATCCTCCACCAACAAGGGTTTTCCAGACTCCCTCTAAAACTTGACAGTGCCAATGCCAGTTGCATGATACTTGGCATTGTCTCTGAGCTCAATATAGAAATCCAACATCTTCTCCTCCAACTTGGTGAAACATTCTCTGACCCCTGTCATGTGGCAAGAAGCCCCACTGTCAATATACCATACACTATTGGTAATTGAACTTAAGAGATAGGCAATGAGTGAAAACTCATTCTCAAATCATGATGCAAACCCATCCACCTCTGTTGTAGCAACAACTTGCTTCTTTTGCTTGTCCTTATTTTTCTTATTCAAACATTGACTAGCATAGTGACCCATCTAATGGCAACAAATTTTTTTTATCTTGCTCAGATCTTTCTTCTTCCCACTCTTGGAAGAAGAACCTTTTGTTTGCTCTTTATTGGACTTCTTCTTACCCTTGCTCGCAAGAGCAATATTTTCTTTGTCTTGACCCTTCTTCGTCTGATCTCCTCTTGAACAAAATCATCCCAAAGCCTTTCCCAATCAGGTAGCCGATCTCTACCAACAACACACTTGACAAGTACACTTCCCAGTGCTTCAAAAAACCATTCAAGGTTGTACACACCAACTCATCTTCATCAATTGTCTCTCCAACAACAGCCAGTTGATCCCTAACCTGTGTCAACTTGGACAAGTAAGAAGTCACACTCTCACCTTTGGACATCTTGGTATTATGCAATTTGTCTTTGAGCATCATCTCACGACTCTGATAGTCACCCTGATAAAGTCTTGTGAGTGTATCCCACATCTCTTTGGCAGTGTTTTTCCCTGTTAAATGAGGAATTAAATGATCTCTTACTCCATCCAGGATAATCCTTGGAGCCTTGGCCTTTTTGACTTCATGCGAATCTAAGGCAACAAGATCATTTGTTGGTGGTGTCACTTCTAGACTAGCATAGACCCACAACCTGTTCTCCTTGAGAATAGATGTAATTTGAACCTTCCATTGCAAGAAGTTAGATGCACCTTCAAGCCTGTCCTCATATCGAATATTGGTTTCCATAGCCACAAAAAGAACTGGAGACAAAAAAACTAATTTTTTTTCCTTGAAATTTGCGTCACAAAAATTTGGCTTCGTATTTAGAGTTCAGAGCTCTAATACCATGTTAAATTTCTTAGAACCTAGATCAAATTACTATTCCAATAAATATTTTATACTCAAATTTTATGCATAGAAAATAAAATTTCCAGATCTGAAATTTACGAACAACAATATACTGAGCTCTTTAACTTAGAACTATGCAACGGAAATTAAAGAATCAAGCCATGAAAATTGACACAGATAATTTACCCTAGAAATGCCACAAGGAGAAAAAAACTAGCAAAGAAGAATTTTATTAATTTCGTGCTCACAGAAGAATGTAAAAATTACAACAAAAAGTATAGCAGTTTGTGACTGCCTCTGCTTCTCACACTGTAATTCTCTTACTCTTTCTTCCTCAACTTCTCTACGAAATTCTCTTTTGTTTGATATGTCTAACTCTTCCTCCACACTCCAATTAATAACCCTTGGTAACTTAACACCTCCAAGCTAAACATAACTATTAACTAACAGTAAAACTAAAGTGGTTTTTTTAATTTATTTTACTGAAGATTACAAATCTTTCATTGAGTGCATGGGAAACATTACTGACGACTTATGCATGCATAGACACCACACATGCAGAAGTACTTGTTCGAGCTACAAAAAAGTCAACATAAATTACATCCATATGACATATATTGATTACATATTATTTTGGACAAGTTGTTATATAGGTACATCTAATAGTATGTCTTCTCAATGGTCATCTACTATGAAGTTATTACTACATATGACTAGTCAATTGAAGAGAATTTATTAGGGATTTTATTCCCCTATCAACTTGAAAATGAATGACAAGATTCCTCCTATGTCTTTAAATATTTGAGGGTTATTTTTTCTGACAATTATGTTATCTTCTTACATTGTCCTATGTGCACACAATTCTCATTGGGGGAGAACATATCAAATCAAGTTTGAGAGGTCTTCATAGCCCTCATATTCCTATTTCATCATTATCCACCTTTGCTCCTTGTTATTTCTCCTACCCCTATAATCACTCTAAATCCAACATCTCCTCACCTTACTACCAACACCTCAACCTCGTCATCTATTCGCTCTATGTAATTTATTCCTTTGTATTTTGGACCTCTATTTTTTCTTTTCTTTTTTAAGTCCTCTTTGCTACTCTATTTTTGAATAGGTTTTATTTTTAGCTTGAAGATAATTTCTATGCCGAGCTATGAATTATTGTAATTCCTACATTTTATGCTTTTGATATAATTATATATGATTTATCTCTCATGTTTTATCCAAATAAAGATTGTAAGGTAACTATGATAGTGTTTATCATCTTTAATAAAGGCAAGAATTATCCTTTCGCTTATAATTTTCTTTGTAATAATGATTGGATTAGAATATTTTTATAAGATCTATGTAAGGAATTCTTAAAAAAATCATAAAGGGTATTGAGTAAGATTTTGAATTACTATAAAATCGTTTTACACTCCTAAATCAATCTAAGACTTGAAACATTTATTCTCTTTAAATTATTTTCATTGTTTACTATATTTTATCGAGATATTTAGAAAATTTTGAGATGCACAATTGCTACAATTGTGATAGTGTTTATTTAAGTGAATATTTAATCAAATAATATAATTATTTCTATCATAGCATAGTATTCATCTTATTAGAGTTCTAAGTGTGTAATAGGGGAAGTGTTCTAAGGGTGTAGACTCTACAAGTTAGAGAAAAGTGATTGGATCTCTTGATAGATGTGAGTTACTCTTTTATTTTACTTATTTGATCTATTTGAATTTTTATTAATTAGTTAATAAAACTAATCTTATATTTCTGTTGATCTAACACTTTCAATTTAAAAATTACTAATATCTTTAAAATATGAAAATTATTTTTATTTAAAATTCCACATAAAAATTAAAATAGAAAGAAATGTAAATACATATTCTTTTATCAAAAAAATCTATATCTATGATTTTTTATTTTATTTTAGATTTATGAATTACACATTAACATATTTTAGTCTAGGTTAGTGATATCAAATTGGGTTTAAAACTATATTACATAATTGGATTTAATTCTATAACAATCTCATAAAGGTTTAAACCATTTTCTAAAATCCTTAACCTTTTTCGGGATAGTGAGATGTTGAAAAGTCGAAAGATACTCTTGTGGATGTTGAAAAGTTAAGAAATTTCAGCATGAACAAAAAAAAAAAAAAAAATCATTATTGGATGACTTGACTTGTCAAGCAATTCAAAGACGTTATTCCAAATACTTGCCGTAGACTAGTAACATTTAACGTGTGTATATAAATTATTCATGTGAATGGGAAGAGCTTTATATTTTTTTGAATCTACACTTCGATCATGTATTATAGCCTTTAATCTTTTGGTCATGAGAATATTGAGTCAATTTATTTAGATGAATAACTATGAGAACCATCTTTTTTACATCTCCAATTGATGGATTTGTTTTAAAAAATAAAACTTTGAAATTGTATAAAGATTTGTAAAGTTATCTAGATTATTTTTTATCAGATCTTAAATATACTTTGATGTACAAAATCTTTCAGTTTATTTAGAATCTAATCATGAATGTTTTTGTTCGACATAATTTTGAATCCATATATTAAATTCACATTGTAATGAAAATGTAAAATATAAAATGTCAATTTAAACTTTGTGCTAGTCTCCTAGTATGTAAGTGTATTTCTCATGATTATATTTGACAAATTTATAAATGCTAAGAAAAAATTATGGTTTCTTAAGAAAATCAAGAAAAATGATTAAGATTCCTATTTTTAGGTCACTAGATTTCCAAAAACAAAGAATGATAAGAGGAGATTAATAGACATTGTAAAGAGGCAGTTGAAGCAAAGAAACAAAGAGAAGGAAATTATATAAAAATTGATGGTCAAAGAGTCACAAAACAAAAACAAAAAAACCAAAAAAATATTAGATTTATTTAAAATTTATTCTAAAATGAATTGTCTAGATTTTTTTATGAAGAACATGAAAAATGTGAAATTATAATTCAACTTTAACATCAAGGGAAAAAAAACATTTAAACCAACTTACTTGTACTCAATCCTTGTAGAAGAAAAAGAGATGCAAGAAAATCTTGAGAGCTTCTCCAAGGAAGATTCATTGGGCCTATAAAAATTACCTTCTTGTCTTTAGCATTTCTAGTAAACAAAAGAGTAAATAAAAAGAGAGGTAAGAGATTTTTCGGTATAAACTATAAACCCCTAAATTATGTTTATACATTAAAACATTTAAATTATCCAATACAATTTATTTCTCATCTAATTATAAGATGATTTTAGGGTTGCATCTAGATTTGAGGTTTAATTATATATTTGTATTCTGATAAGCTAAGATAAAAGAATATGATAAGTATAAAACTACATTTTCAATTCTTTAAAAGGATTTATGAATTGAATTTCATACTTTTTTGTCTTAAGAACTATACACTTGAATAATAATGACACATTGAAACATCTTAGAGAATTTTATACATTCTACATTGATGACATTCTTATTTTTTCTAAATCTATGAATGAGTACATAAACACTAGTAACAACTATACATAAATCCATAAAATCTAATGACACTTATCTTTTAAAACATAAAATGGTAATTATCCATACTAACATTGAATTTCTTAGTGTGCATTTAAATAAATGTAAAACTAGACTATAAGAATACATCTTGCAAGGACAAGGTAATTTCTAGATAAATTGAGGGATAAAAAGCACCTTCATAGACTTCTATGTTCTTTGGATTATGTTTCTCTATTTAAAAAAAAACTTAATTCAAGAATGAAAAAAATTACAAGGAGTTTCAAAAATTATTGTTCAAAATGAGATCAAAGTGCTCC
>VDFB02003788.1:0-16116 GCA_007258455.2 Sequoia sempervirens | reverse complement strand
TTACGTAATTTTGCAAGAGAATTAAATTAGGTCCTCAAGAATGGTGATGATGAGTGATTCTTTCAAAGAAATAGATATAAAAGATAAATCAATTTATTGACATAAGCAATCATCATTCAAGGAATCAAGCAATCCTTGTTCATCTATCCATCAAGTAATCAAACAAACATCACTCATCTATTCATCAAGAAACCAAGAAATCAAAATACCAAAAGTTCCCACGAAAGGAACAAGCAATTATAACCACTCAACATAGTGAATCTAATGATATTATTTGACCTTCACAAAAATCCACACATTGCCAACATTAGTTGTCACAGAAACTTAGGCACAACCAAAGATACAAAGATGGGTTAAGATTAACTTTCAAACTTCGAGATGTAAGTGCATTAAGGTATCATCTTGACCTAGGATGGTCAATCTCTTAAAAGCCAAACAACATTTTTTGAAGAAATGTGAAGAGGGCAATTGGGACTCTTGAGAAATCTTAAGAAATATGGGAAATCTATCATAGGGTTTATTCGTCAAGCTTCATGAAGGAGGACACAAATGTTCCAATAAAACTCGTTCCACTCAATTCTGACAAACCATAATGCATGTAATCTATCCCACACTCATAGAAACAATAGCGATGCATGGATTGACCTTGTCACCTACGACAATAATCTAGTAAATGTGGAACTAGTGATATAGAAAATATGTCAAGATTACTTCTTCTTCTCCTAAGTCATCCTTCTTAATTAAGGAGCTCTACATCTATGATTAAGATTAAGAATATCAATGTAAATTTAATACAAACCAAGTTACGTTATGGGCCCATAACTCACAAATCCCAAGATCATTCTCACCTTCCAAACTTTAAAATAAATTGATATTGTTTAAAGGAAACAGGTGAAATAAACAATGCTTTCCCAAGATATGAAAATGGGGTTATGTAAAAGAGGAATGATAACCTCCAATTAATTTGGAGGTTGGGACAAGAATTGGATATTAGAGTAAAATCCTCCTATTGCTTGCTAGGAATGCTAAACTATTTAAATTTGTTACCTATGGGTATAACAAATGTTTGACTAGGTTAAGTGATACAAAAACCCTAAAGCTCCTCATTGGAAACAAAACTCACCTCAAGCTTGGTTACAGTTTTTGATTATAGGCCTGCATGCCACCCTAGTTTTTGTGTTTGGTTGGTTGTTTCCTACTGCTGGATGGTGCTGTTCTTCCCAGCTTGCTTCTTTTGTTGTGGTTTCTTTTTAACCATGGGATTAGGGCCCTTCCCTACTTAGTTAATCAAAAACAAAACTCACCTCAAGCTTTGTTTGAATCTTTACACAAAATGAAACATACTTTATCTAAGGGAAGTTATTATTCAAACATCTTGGTCCTTTACACAAATACAAAGGTGATTGGGCACAAAGGAGTGGATCTTGATATTCACAACATTCCTGCAGTCCATCATGAATTTAGATTTCAATAAAGGAAAATAAAGAATCTTTATCTTTGCGGTGATGAAGTGATAGAAAATTTGTCTTAAGTAACAAATCTTGCCAATCTCCAAAATCTTGGTTTTGTTGTCGAGAGTTATTGGTAAATAGTGTTGATGTTATAGCAGCTTCGAGCTCATCCTTCCAGCCTCGAATGAAGACATAAATTCATATAGCCTAATGGCTATTCATTTATTGAGATAATTAAGTGAAGAGGCTTCACTTGGCAACACTACTTTTCTCTCTTGGCCAACCTTCATTGTAACTCACAATTATTATTTGTAATTATTTTGTAATTATCCTTTTCTTGTGTGGCCGACCTAGATCTTGAAGAGGTGCGACCTCTCTATTGATATGTATTTATATGAGGTCATTTCCACTCATTTGGACATCAAGCAAGTTCGTTCATTCCTTCTTCAAGTGCGAATTCTACTAGGAGCAGATTGCAAATTCATTAAGTGCAGATTGAAGGTCAAGTAAGAGCAGATTACTTGTTAGTTACTACAGCCATTGCTGGTGCTGAATATTGGCCTTGTGTTTTGGCCATATTGTACAATGTATTGTTGCCATCACTTATATATATATAAGAGATATAATTGTTGCTGGGTTTTTCTGCCTCAAGTGGAGGTTTTTCCCAGGGTATCTGCTGTGTTATTGTCTGATTTTGCATTAAATTTCTGAGTTTATATCTGATCACTAAAAACTAACATGGTACAAAGCGGGTTTGAAGAAGATCTTGATCAGATTGTTATTACAGCGATACTCTTTACTCTCTTTCTCATTGTTGTTTACTTCTATCTCTTTGTCAAGATGGTGATCGGTCTTAAGCTTGAGGATAGACTTGAGGGAGCATCTAATTTCACATCTTGGAGATTCAAAATTATGCTCACCTTGGAAGAAAGTGAATTGGTCAAGTTTGTGGAGAGCAAAGTCCCCGAACCTATTGATGAGGAAGAGAAGGTACAGTGGAAGAAGAAAGATATCAAGGCGAAAAAGATGTTAGTTGATTCCGTGAAGGATCATATTGTTCCTATTGTCTCCAAGTTGAAGACAGCAATAGAAATGTTTAAAACTTTGGAGGAGATGTATGAAATCAACAACACAAGTCAGGCACTTGCATTAAAACAACAACTTCATCATGTTAAGATGGCGGAAGGAGAATATGTCATCGCTTACTTTATGAAGATTTCTGAATTGAGAGATCAACTCTCTTCTATTGGTCATTTTGTTGATGTCAAGGATTTGACTATGCTTGCCCTTAATGGTCTTCCTTCATCTTGGGTGTCTTACATTTAAGGAATCAATGCAAGATCGAAACTTCCCAAGTTTGATCGTTTGAGGGAAGATTGTATTCAAGAAGAGTCTAGGTTGGCTGCGAGAGGTATTGGTCGAAGCTCTACAAATGAAGACATTCATGTTCTTTCCGCTCAATCCTCAAAGAAGAAAGGGAAAGGTGGAAAGAAAGGATATTTCAAGAGGAATAGAGATAAAGGAATTGATGGTGCTCCCGCATTCAAGAAGAAGTGGGACCTCTCCAAAGTCCAATGTTTTCATTGTGACAAGTTTGGTCACTATGCAAAGGATTGCCCCACCAGGCCTAATCAACATGCTTCATTTGCGAATGTGGATGAGATCTCTCCTCAGAAGGATTCTAGGGAATTTATATTCTAAGCCATGGGCCTGTGTTCAAGCTATGAAGGTTGTGTGCTAATCTGTACGCTAGAGCAGCGTATCTTACTGCGTCTAGTATTTGCATCCATTAGAATATTTAAAGAGATAAGTATTCTTTGTTTGCTGAGTTATATCATTTAGTTGGATCTTGTAATTAGTAAAGAGAGATAGTGGTTTCTCTTGAATTGTGTTCACTAGCATATGACCCTTTGAAAATTTCATTTATTGCAAGTTATTTCATGCTGGTTGTGAAAATTTCTGAGTGTGACTCTAAAATAAAAAGAGAATTGCAATTTCGATGGTGATTAGTTGGTCACATCGATATCATTCTCTAATGCATGAACTATGATAGAACCTTGAACTCTTGGAGAGAGTTGGTTCTACATGCTAATTGCATAATACATTCAAGAAATCTGTAGTTGTGTAGATTGTTTTTTGTTGGGCTGAGTTTGACACTCTTGAGAGGAGTAAAAGATGGAAGAAAGAGTTATATCAAAATTCAATAAAGATAAGTTTCTTTATCTTTTCATTCTGATCTTTTGATATATTTCTCCTTAGGTTGATTTATTTATTCATGTTTTAATATTGTTCATAAATTATTATGTATTCATGCTATAACTTGAAATAGTAAACCTTGTATGATTCTAGCCTTGATATTTCTTTGGATAGTTATAAGTTGTTAATAATCTCTCTCTAAAATGCTTTCAGGATAGTTCTAGGAGCAAGAAGGTGATGAGAGATTTCTTAGTGATGAAAAGCTTGAGGCATCTTGTGAGGAAGTCATGCTGACCAAAGAAATGATCAAGCGTGAAGTCACAACTTGCAGCCATGGGACTGAGTTGGTGGCTAGAGGGAGCTCACTTCCAGAAGTCTTCTTTGCAATCTCTGAAGAAGGGATCAAGAGGGAGTTTTGTAACTCACTAAGAAGTGAAGATTACTGTATTACAAGGCTAAGTGTTAAATCCTTGAAAGACCTCTTCAGTTGTTGAGATTAGAATTGCACAAGACAGTCATCTGGATTTGACATTGGTAGCTCCGCAAACCTATTCAAAATAGAGTGATCTGGTATGAGGTTGAGAAGGACAATCTTGAACTCTCTACATTACCAGAGGTGTGCACTGGAAAACATTTATCTAAGGCAAGTGTTGCAGGCAATCTTGGACGAAGAGGTCAGAAGGTTGATGCAAGTACTTGAAGATTCAGAGGGAGTCTATTGAACCTGAAGAAGATGTGTAAGGAGGCTGCAACTAGTTCAGATTTGGTGGATCCTCTATATGCACAGTTGATTGGATCGTTGATGTATCTAGTCAATACTAGACTAGATATTTGCTATGCAGTGAGTGCATTTAGTCAGTTCATGTGTGAACCAAGGCAAATACATCTAGTTGCAGCGAAGCATATCCTGAGATACTTGCGTGGCACAGTTGGATATGGCTTGAGATATTCCTTAGGTGTGGACTTGGAGCTGCATGGTTATACTGATTCTGATTGGGCAGGTTGTGTTACTGATCAGAAGAGTACCTTTGGATGTTGCTTCAGTTTGGGGTCTGCTATGACATCCTGATGTAGCAGGAAACAGTCATTTGTAGTATTGAGTACAACAAAGGTCGAGTATATTGCAGCTTGTGTGGCAGCTCAAGAAGCAGTGAGGCTTCAAAAGCTCCTTGCAGGATTGTTTGGACAATCATTGGAGCCGACTGTCATCCATTGTGATAAATCAAAGCTTTGAGAAGCTTTCTGTCATTCCAGTGTTTCATGACAAAACTAAGCATGTTGAGATCTGGTATTGAGGAAAGCAATTCAGTTGAAGTATATCAGCACTAATGAGCAGTCAACAGACATTCTCACCAAGCCTCTCTCTAGGATAAAGTTTGTGTACTTTCAAGACAAGCTTGGTATGGTGGAGAATCAAGCCCTAGCTGAGAGGGAGTCTTAGTATCAGTGATCCTCTTTAATGGATTTCTCTTTGAGAGAGATTTGAGGTGCAAGCCCTTGTTAATGCATTTCTGTTTTGAGATTTGAGGTGAAAGCCCTTGTTTTCACCCTCTGGGAGAGCCATGGTGGATGTCATGTGTGTGACTCCATGACGACATCACATGAGAGAGTCTGTGATGATTTTCTTGTACTTGTGTTTCACCCTCTAGGAGAGCCATGGTGAAAGTCATGTTGAGGTGACAACATCATGCAAGTGATGAACACTTGTACATACCATACATTGTTGTAGCCATTATGGTGGATATCACGATGAGGTGATATCTGATATCACATTGAGGTGATATCTTTCTTTTCCACATATGGTTGCAGCCATTGTGGTAAACATCATGATGAGGTGATATGTCTTATGCAGTTGGAAGTATTTCTCCCTAGCTGAGAGGGAGTGTTGATGTTATAGCAGCTTCAGGCTCATCCCTCCAGCCTTGAATGAAGACTTAAATTCATATAGCCTAACGACTATTCATTTATTGAGATAATTAAGTGAAGAGGCTTCACTTGGCAACATTACTTTTCTCTCTTGGCCGACCTTCATTGTAACTCACAATTATTATTTGTAATTATTTGTAATTATCCTTTTCTTATGTGGCCGACCTAGATCTTGAAGAGGCGCGACCTCTCTATTGACATGTATTTATATGAGGTCATTTCCACTCATTTGGACATCAAGCAAGTTCGTTCATTCCTTCTTCAAGTGCGAATTCTACTAGGAGCAGATTGCGAATTCATTAAGTGCAGATTGAAGGTCAAGTAAGAGCAAATTACTTGTTAGTTACTACAGCCATTGCTGGTGCTGAATATTGGCCTTGTGTTTTGGCCATATTGTACAATGTATTGTTGCCATCACTTATATATGTGTTGTACCCAAACCAAATTTTTTGCTTCATTAAGGCATTTTGCATTTAAAAGTCTATACCTTGCTAAAATGATGTAAAACGTAGTTTTGGGCAATGTCAAGTATGGAGTTTTTGTCAATAGTTTGTCAGTCAAAGTCAGTTTTATTGAACAAAACCTGAAGCAGAGACTCAAAATAAAGATTTTCACGATGGAGGAGCATCTCACGACGGCATTTCATATTGCAGACGGTCATTTCAATGATCGAGACAGAGTTTTCAATGATCAAATCATGGAGAATTTTCAGAGGAAAAGCCTCAAAGTGCAAGTATAGCTCAGAGGCGCCCAGTTTTTTGGAGGTCAAGATCTTGTGCGAAGTGCTCAAGCATCTCTTGAGAATCGGCGGCTATCCCGAATGGGCTATCGTGGCGTTAGAACCACGACTCAGTTATTCGCGTAGTAAAATCCTAAATTTTAGGATTTTTGCTCTTTTGTTAAGCCTCTATTGCCGAAACCCATTTCAAACAAGGGTAAATCTAAAATTAGGTTTAGCGTTTGCGAAGACGACTTCAATTGTTCCACAGCTAGTCTGCTTATCCAAGAGATATCAGAGTGCAGTCATCCATTCCTAGGAGTTAAGGCGGCGGGCGTCAGAAAAACGACTTAAAAATGGAGTTTTCATGTTTTGAGCTTCTAGTTTATACCCGGTGCAGAAAGTACAAGCGAGCTGGCTTAAGGACCCTCGGATACCGGGAACTGGCGGCGAGTGTTCCACGACATGGTGGTATACTAACCTAACTCCGCAACGCATCATTGACTTGTCGATCCGGCGTTCACGGTGGTAGTGGCGGAGATTCTACCTGTTTTGGGAAGTTATGAAATGGTTTTCGGTGTATTTCATGGTCTTAAGAACACAACGCTTCAATCCAGAGATGAAACCCGTTCGCGTTTGAAGTCTTCACGACTATTGAGCGTAATCAATTTATCTTTCCAACGAGCATAGCCGTCAGCCTTCAGCATTTGGCAGTCGCTCGTGCGTGCGAGGTCTTTGGTGTCATATTACAAAGTAAAGATGTCCGAAAACGTCCAGAAAATGGCTAAGTCTGGGAGTGGTAAACGTATTAAAAATACGCACTGGAGAATTTGAGGTCTTAGAAGCAGTTTTCTTGCCTCGATACTTCCAGTGACTTCTCTTAAGAGCCCTCCTGGCTGTCCGTTAAAACAGATAACGCCTGAATCGGGTCATCCCAGCTCCAGATATCAACTATCAAAGTAGGGTGTTTTGACGACGTTTGATTTTCGTTGAAATGTCCAAAGTGCAACCTTAAGCCAGGGGCGCTTTTCTTTTTGAGGCCCTTAACCACGACCTTAGGTTCAGGTATGGCGATCATGGGATGCTGGGGAGCTATACCGGTCATGCCGTGACCGTCTACGTATGGCGGGGTTCACCATTCGCAGATACATTTGTTTTAAGTGTCGGATAGCAGTTTAGGAAAATGGCTAGAATGCGGAACGGTAAAAACGAATTACATTTGTCGAATTAGCGCCCTGAACAAAGGGGTTAAGCGATGGATTTTCGGTTGGCTATTCTCCAAGCGGAGACATTTCTTCCCTTGTTGGTGACTTTAGTTGATTATCTCGGTCAGTCGGCGTACACCGGTCATCCAGGAAATGATTAATGAAGAAGTTGGCCGGTCATTGGCCAGATGCTATCAGCAGCTATTAAATGGGAGTTAATAAAAATGAAGTATCTTGAGCAAATGGGCGCCTATATGCTCAAAGAGATGACTTCGAGTCATTAAAGATCAAGCGGTGATGAATCTCAGAGCTTCAACCAGTTTGTCAACTGAAGTTCAGAATATGTCTATTTTTAGCGCCATTGCATGATAATTATTATTTTATTATTATTTTCAAATTTGAACTTCCAGTCAGTGGCAGTGGAACTGAAAGGCAGCCAATCAGAGATCTTCTATTCTTGTCAGAATTTTGAAGTATTGCAGTTGCTCAATTGGTACGAATTTCATCTTCTTTAAGCATGGCGCCATCATTTGTAATTCACAAAGCTTTCAATAGAAATTCGTATTTCTCAAGAGAAAATCCAATCTTAAGAGAAGTTCGTATTTTTCAAAGAGAGATTCATATCTTCAAAGGGAAATCGAATTTTATATATTTTCAAAGCAAATTTAAAGCAAAATTCGTTTTTCTTCAAGGCAAAGGCGTATTTTCAAGCAAAATACGTTTTTCTTCATTCACAAGGCGTATTTTCAAGGGAGATTCGTATTTCTCAAACAAAGGCAGATTTCTTATCCATTTGCAAAGGCGATTTCCTCAAGCAATTCTTTTTGCAGGTTAAAGTTCACGATTGTTAGCAATTTGAAGAATTCAAGGGCGATTTTCATTGAAGAAGAGCATACAAAAAACGTCTTTTTCCTCCTTGGTTTTCAGATTTCTCTCAGTTTTCAATTCGCATGTTCCTGAAATTGGCAAAATTTGACAAGTCTCAGCATCTGGATCATTTTCATATAGCTTCCTCGAATTAAAATCGTGCGTTTGATTTTTCAGGAATTTTTAACTCCAGAGCATTCGTTCTCGAGTTTCTAATTTTCTCAATGGCTCTTTGCATGGTGATAGAAGTTAGATTTAGCATTTGTTACGGGTTGTCTTAGAATCTTCTTACGGACAAAACCCATATCTGAATTTTAGCTGAAATATAAATCTTGAAGAGCTATTTTTAACCCATTGAGGTTATTTTTAGCTCACCGAAATGTTGTGAGAATATGGCGTGTTCCCTGTTGATCCAGCGGTAGTTTTTGAAGTCACGATTACACAGTGAATTCAAGACCAAATAGGTCTTAATTCGCAACTTCATCAAAAAGCTAGAACCGATTTGTGTCAAGCTGCAGAAGAGATGTTGGCTAACACTTCAGTTACGGAGCCGCCAAAGTTGCCAGTCAGTGAAATGCTGGTTGAGTGTGCAAAGATTGCAAAGATTGCTCAAGTTGCTGACATTCAGATGCTGATGAAGTTGACAGCCTCGTTGAGGGATTGGTTGCTCGAGATAATGACCAGTAGACTTCAGTTTTCCACCTCTTAGGATAGACATTACACACAGGAGTTAACTTGATGTTACCCTTTCAAGTTAACTGGCTGTCTCACCTCATGCATATCTATTCTGAGATTCGCCTTTCACACTTGGAGTTTCTTTTTAGGTTTTTCGTTAACTGATGGTAGTCTTCCAGTTAACTTGCTTTCAATAAGGACGTGCATGCTCGCACAATTGTCCATTTTTAGATTAGATGTTTCAGTCAAACTGAGGGTAGTTTCCCAGTTGACTGTATAGTTTACTTAATTAGGGTTTGGCGCATTGCTTGCATGCATTGCAGGAACTATAGATGACACAAGGAGATTTTAGGGTTCCCTACACCTTGATGTATATAAATAAGAGCTTTTGCTCATTTGTAAATAACTTTTGCTTGAGAGAGGAATATGTGCTGTGCCCACCTTGCCCTCAATATTACTCTTTTTCGTATTTGTTCATGTGTCTTCAATATTGCAATTGATTGTTATACCACCTAGGGTTTCGAAAGATTGTGATGCTGAATTCTTTCCATAGATTAGATATCTGTTTGAACATCTTTATCATTGAAATCAATTGTTCTACCACCTAGGGTTCCAAAAGATTGAAGTGATAAGGCTGTTTTGTGTTAATTTATCATTGTGATCGATCGTTATACCACTTAGGGTTTCGAGAAGTTGCAGCGGTAATTCTGTTTTGTGAATCTTTATCGATATAGTTGAAGGTTATACCACATAGGGTTTCACGAGATTATAAAGATAAAGGCTGTTTTGTGAAGGCTTTGCTGATTCGATTAAGTGTTATACCACCTAGGGTTTCATAAGATCGTCTTAGTAAATTCTTAAATCTGTTGTGCTCAATAAGCTGGTTTAGATTGAGATGATAGTTGTGCCCACCTTGCCTTCAAGTAGAGAGTCTAAACCCACTTATCGTCAGATAGTCATCCCTGCTCCATTTCCTCATGCTCTGTTTTCTTGAGGAAACTGGATAGATTTAAAGTAGTTAGCTTAGTTGTAGTTAATGATCTGCGAAACCAGAAAATCCTTAGCTGCAACGTTCTTGGTTTTCTTAACCTTGTGCCTCTTCCAGCTGAGAACAAAAAGATAGGACTTAGATTACTTTTCTTTTCATGCATTCCAGCACAACGAGGGAGCTTCCCCTCCTAATTTGAAGAGCACTCATTGCGTAGTGTACATAGCTGTCCGTACAAACCTGCACTCCAGAGGTGTTAGATTTTACGCCAACAATATGTAAGAGAGATAATTGTTGCTGGGTTTTTCTCCCTCAAGTGGAGGGTTTTCCCAGGGTATCTGCTGTGTTATTGTCTGATTTTGCATTAAATTTCTGAGTTTATATCTGATCACTAAAAACTAACAAATAGTATTACATAAGGCCATAAATTGTCCTCATAGAATTAACCTTGTTAATAGTATAATAACAATCACCCTCTGAAGACATCGTTACAGTAGTAAGTTGGACATAACCAATACAATCATGACTAGCCATAGAGCCTTGAACTCCTAAATGCGTCAAAGTATCACAACAAAGGCTAAATACATCACATGAAGGAGCAGGTTGATTTTGGATCTTGGTAAACTAGCGATCATCCTAGATGGTGATTGCTTGAGGACAAGCAATCTTGGGCAAGGTGGATTGTCATGTCCCTGTCCATTTACAGATTGTAGGACTACAATATGATGTTGGAAAACATGTAAATGAGTTAAATACACAATAATAATAATAGCCTATGCAAGTGAGGCCAACTCAGATTATTAAAATTAATAGAAGCTTGTCTAGGGCTAACTCCCTTGAGTTGGTGATTGCTCAAATTAATGAAGAGTTTTTAGAAAGATTAAAAGTGACACATAAGCAGCAGTGAGATTGAAAGGAGATAGTGATCAGATCTTAGGCAGCGATTCATATAAACAAAGGCAAACTTAAGGAAGGCAATGATTAATGCAAAAACAAAGTTATTAACTAAATACACACCCTTTCAAATAATGTCTCCTTTCTAAAGAGGTGCACCACTTCACTAAACATGGAGATATATAAGGAGACTCAAATCATTTGCAATAGGGGGATCACCAATGACAGCAATGAAGTTTAAGAATAAAAATACAAAGCAGCAATTAAAATACAGAAGTACAGCAATTCATTTAATGGTCAAAGGCACTAAAGAATATATTTCAAGGGGCACGATTAGAGCCTTTAAAGGGGTTTAATCTTCATTCAAATAGGGGCGACCCTCGTAATGGCCAAGAATCCATAAGACAACAGTAAGCAATTAAAGACAGCGATAGAAATGTATATTTTTGAGTGCAGCAGCTAACATAATCAGATAAGTTCATATAAGTGTATATATATATATATATAATAATGATGCTTGCAGCAATTATTAAATCTTATAAGTCATAATGTCTCTTTAATACGAATATGGGTAATAGATTCTTATTCATTGATTTACACTAACAATATCTTCTAAATATTAAGGACTGATGGAATCTTAGAAAGATACATCATCGATCAAGGAGAAGAACATACAGATCAGGAAGAAAAGGAGAATTAGACCAGTGTATCACTGCAGGTTGCTATTATCAGTTATATCAATATATTCATGTGTATTTTCTGCAAATCATTGTTTACCTATGTATGCATATTGCTTATAAGATAATAAGAGTATTTAATGAAGGATTTCTTATGATAGAATCAGAATTATGCTTGACTGTCTGAAACCCACCTTGTGGGAAGAGCTTGAGGTGAAGTGGTAGGGACCAAAAGAGCCCACTTGTGACCTCCGCCCAATTCCACAAGGTGGCAAGTGTCTGCAGGGGGTTGGTACACTAATGGGGAAAGCAGATACAAGTCACCAAGGGGGAGGGTTGTGGTATACACCCTCTTAGGCTTGGCATATGGCTTCGGGCGGACCCATCATGTCCCTTCTCCCAAAATTCTAATAGGTTTACATTGTTGATAATCTATGGATGTGATGTAATTGCCTAACTCTCATAAGCATATATATATATATTTGCATATATTGTTCATATGGTGTTTGCAGGATTCAAACCCAAGATTGCATTATTGAAGAGATATTTTAAATTAGTAAGACGAATCCTAACCCGAGTTGTTGCAATTGGTGTTCAGTAGGAAAATTCTAGGGCAAATTAGGAGAGGGACATTACAAAATTTTATTACCTAGTGACTGAGTGGTTCTTCCTTGGATAGCTAGTTCCAAATAAATGAGCCTACCCCTACCACTCCTGTAATTGTGTAATTCTTGAATAATGAGGTGTCATCCTATGAATGCATGTCATGAGGCCCTCCATAATCTCTCCATTAAGACCTAAGAAGCTATATGAATAGAAAAAACTGGGTTGAGGAAGTACCTTGCTGCATGGATGGGTCGGTGGAGTTGATTGTTCCATCTCCAATCAATGATCTCCCAAATGGGATCAAATCTGAGGCTGTCCCTCTTGTAATAATCTTAGATGTACTCTTTGGCACTACCCATGGCCTCATAAATATATCCCATTGGGTTTTGATCCCCATCTATCAAACGAAGAACTCTAACCAAGGGCTCTGACACCCACAATTTACAAATACAAAAATATTAAAGTTACAAATTTATAATGAAAGACTTAAATTAAAAAATAAAATATTCAATTTGAATTTAAAATCGTACTTTTGAGGTTACCTTCACAATCTTTGTAGCTCTTTGTGCAAAAATATTGTCAAAGACTATGCTTGCAACCTTCTTCCTCCAAGCTTCTTTGAATATGATGAGTCTATCCATGCTTGACTCACAAACATCTATTTCAAAGAAGTCAACAAACCAATAATGCTTTTCAATGTTAGGAAAATCGTTGCAAACCTTGTGACACCTGATTGCACCAAGTCTTTCCCTTGGGTGTGATCTCTCATCAAATTAAGAACCCAAGGGTGATTGTAGATAAAATTTGTTATGCTCTTTGCATCATTTGCAACTGGTGTAACCCAATCAAGTTTTCCTATGTCCTCCAAAAGAAGGTCAAGGAAATGTCTTGTGCAAGGGGTCCAAAAAAGTGACTGATGCCTCCCTTGGAGCAATCTCCCAACTACCACAAATGCTGCTGCAATGTCAGTTATGATTTGAACTACATTCTCTATGCCCACCTACATTAGACTCAATGTTTCTACTTTTTTAAAACTTTGTTAGAGGCGTCAACGGATTTAAAAAATATCACCTCACTATTTGAAGCTACCAAAATGTTGATAATGGTGCGGTTCTTTCTGTTTGTCCACCCATTAAAAAGAATAGTGCAGCCATAATTGCACCATTACTTCTTCTATTCTTCCACTATTAGCTTTGCCTCTTTGATTACATCCATGAGCAACTTACAAGTACAAAATTAATCAGCATAAATTTTATTTGCCAACCTCCCACTTAGATCTTTTCGAGAAGGTGCCTTGTAGCCTTTTCTTGCAATTGTCAATGTAGTTACAAAATTCTCCCAATAAGGACAACTTGCCACATTGAAAGGAAGGTTGTTGAAGTACCAAAAATTGGCACATGCCTTATTTTCATGTCGATGCACCTCCCTATTCCACCTTGTACCTTGCAATGATGGTTGTGCTCCATGTATGTTTCTGGGCATAGAAAAACTATTTGGTGTGCATGTAGCCGGTGTATCTATAGCCATAGGCACTCTACTTGAAGTAGATGAAGTGGATGCCAATGTGTTTTGTATGCGTGGACCACAAAGGGAGCCCACTATGCCTTCAAATGATGTTTCTTCATCTGTTTCTACTTACATTTGAGGACCATGACTACTAGATATGGATGCTGCTATGGTTTCCCTTGTCTTCTGCCTTTGTAATTTTTTCTCTTCTGCCAATGTAAGGAGTGCATTCATCTCATGTATAATCTCTTCCGTGGTGTTTATATAGGGCTTGGCATCACGATGAGTAATGCTTGGCAGATGGTATTTGAGGCGATTTATGCCTCCATGATATAGCTTTCGGCATTTGATGCAAATAACTACCCTAGGTGTCAGTCCTTGTATGACATATTTCCAAGTAGGGTCTCTAACTTCTGTTGGACAAGTGCTTGTAATTGGCGTCGATTGGGTTGAGCATGAGCCTGAGCCTGATCTAGAGGCCTCTCTATTTGCCATTGTATCTAACCTACAAGTACAAAATGAAAATACATTTTAATTATTAAATACAAAAAAAGCCTAAATTCAACATAAATTACTTTTAAATTAGTATAAATTTAGGCTAAAATTTATATAAATCAACATAAATTCAATATAACTTAATCATTTTATTTCTAGAAAATCAGCGAGTACTCGCTAGAAACTTTGTGATTTTTCCTTCCAAGTTAACCAACAAGTAACCCACCAGTCAAAAAACTCAGTGAGTACTTGCCAAATCACCGATTATGCCAACTATGGTACCACCATTGAGCAAGAGGTAGCCACTTAGCTTAGTGAGTGTGCAGCTTTGAAGGAAAGCAACTTAAATAGGTCCCCACATTTTTTTGTTATTTCAGTCTAACCATTAGTTTGTGGGTGATATGTTGAGCTCATTTTTAGTTGTTTTCCTTGTAATTTAAAATAGTTCTTGCTAGAAGTTAATAGTGAGGGTGGGATGGTCACAAACAATGGAAGTGGGCGTACCATGGAGGTGGAAGAATTGGTTAGTGAAGGCTTCTTCAACGCTAGAAGATCTATAAGAATGGGCCAATGAACAGAGATGGGCATACTTAGATGATCAATCACCACAAAAGTAACCGATATGTCACTTGATTTAGGCATCCCCTCAATAAAATCTACGGACATGCTTCTCCATACTTGCTGCCTAATTTAGGCATCCCCTTAATGAATCCAAGGAGATGATTGTCCATACTCTAGTTGGAATGATTTACAACCATACTGTTTAGAATCTTGATGGTGTCTCCTTTGTAGGGCTAACATGTATCACACTCAACAAAGTTTTTGATAGCCTGTTTCATGCTAGCTTTGAAGAAGTTTCTTTTTGCTCTTTCATATGGCTTTAAGAAGCCAAAATTCCTTGCAGATGGTGATGCATGTAATTCTTGTAACAATTTGTCCCAAAGAGCAAAATTCATAGAAAACACAATACACCCTTAATAAAGTAAGTATTAGCCGTACCTTCGCTTAAGTGTGGCATCAAATGTTTGCTGATACATAAGCTGCTAAACTTATGCATCCTATTGCTGCTCTTGTTTGACCTTGTGCAACTAGTTCAAAGTTGGTAAGGATAAAGCACACAATGTCCCATCGTCTCTAAATTTGTGAGATAGTGCATCTACCATGACATTCTTCTTTTCCTTCTTGTAGGTAATTTCATAATCATAACCCGATAATTTATTGACCCATTTTTGTTGTTTGAACAAAGAGACTTGGTCCAAGAAATACCTAAGGCTATGATGATCCATCTTGATGGAGATATGTCGCCCCAAAAGATATGGCTGCCAATGAATTAGAATATTAAGAATGGCTAACATTTCTTTCTCGTAGGTATATTTTATTAGATTTTTGCCCATGAGTGTCTTACTAATGAATGCAAAGTGTCTTTCTTCTTGCATCAACACTGCTCCAATTCGCACCCTTGAAGCATCACTTTCAATGACAAATGGTTTGGAGATATCAAGCAGGGTAAGGATGCGTGTGATCACATGGCATGTTTGAGAAGGGCAAAGGCAAACTCCAATGATTCACACCACATGAAGTCGTTTTTTCTTAACATTAACATCAAAGAAGCTGCACTTTTACTTGTCTTTGACGAATTTGCGGTAAAAATTGTTGAGACCAGAAAATTCCTAAAGACTTTTAAGACTTTTTGGTTTTAGTAAATTTTGTGTGTCCTCAACTTTCTTCAGGCTTACCTTAACACCTTCAATTGAGACAATATGGCTGAGTATTCCACCTTTCTTGTACCAAAAGAAGAATTGGAATACTTTGCACATAATAGATTTTCAAATAGGAGTTGTAGGGTCTACTCCAAGTGAATTAGAAGATCTTCACATCTTGCTATGAATGAGAATCTCACCGGAGAAGACCT
>VDFB02003787.1:0-10539 GCA_007258455.2 Sequoia sempervirens | reverse complement strand
AGAGAGAGAGGAGGGAGAGAGAGGTGGAGAGGGATAGGTGAGATATAAATAAGTAGAGAGAGAATGGTGAGATAGAGAGAAGTAGAGAGAGAAAGATAGGGTGGGAGAGAAAGAGGGGGAGAAAGGGGTGGAGAGGTAGAGAGGGTAGAGGTAGGTAGAGAGAGGGATAGGAGATATGGAGAGAATTAGAGAGGTAAGTAGGGAGGGAGGGAGGGAGGTAGAGGTAGGGAGGGAGAGAAGTGTAGAAATAGAGAGAGGGAAAGGTAGGTAGAGAGAGATAGGGGAGATAGAGAGTGGAGAGAGAGGGAGAGAGAAAAGTGAGATAGAGAGAAATAGAGAAAACAATGGAGTGGATGGAACAGTGGAGAGAGGAAGGAGAGGGAGGAGAGAGAGAGAGAGGATAGACGGAAAGGAGAGAGGGGGTAGTGGATGGAGAGAAGGGATATAGATAGACAAGATAGAGAGAGAGAGAGAGATGATGGGATCTCTACTGGATTATTGAAATTTGACCTATTGAGTACTGAATTTTGACTAAGTCTAAAAAATTGTAAGATCTTCCAAAGTCTAGAATCTACATTATAACTTCTAGAGATCCGAAACCATTCTCAAACATCCTACAACTATATACATGAAATATAACTTAAAGTATAAGAAAGTAAATGTCCATATATATATGTTATTTTATGTATATAGTTTCACCAAAAGAGAAAGAGAAAGAGAAATTTCCAAAGACAACAATAATGCGAGTGCATTATAATGTGCTCATGTTATTGTTTGTTTTAGAAATTTCCAAGCCTTTGTCTTGGATTTTCCTTTGGATTTCAATCTAAAGGTTTGAAGTGACTTTTCAACGTCCAAAGATGTGTTTTTTCAACAGTAAAAATGTTTAATCTTGAGTGTACCCACATCAGCTTGCACATGTTTCAATGTCAAGTCAAAAAATACCACAATAATGTTAAGCTCTTTCTTATCTTTCTAACCATGTAATTTATTTCCCATGTTTTGAGTATGTTGTTGCTTTTCATCTTTAATTTTTAGGTGTATTTCTTGGTTTTTGTCAAAAACCAATGTGGTATTTTTGACTTTATTTTTAACAATTAATCAAAATTTCAAATAAATTACATTTTTATAAACAAGACTCCATTCTACACATTAAAAAAAATGATTTTTGATCAATTTTTATTTTTTTAGGAGGGAGCACATTTAATTTTCTATTTTCATGATGTGTCCACTTTGCAAATTAGTAAAAAATCATATATTCATTGGGGTGCAGAAAAAATCAAGCATAAACTACATGGTTTTAGCCAATTTCTCACTCAAAGTAAGTTTTGAAAATGCTAAGAAAAAGTCAACATTTAGGGGGGCACACTAGATGCTATGTTATGTTTTTAAAAAAAAAATAGGACCGATTTATGTGGCCCCCTTTTTGAACCCTTTAATCTCTACCATTTTTCAAAAAAAAATAGTAGTTTAGAAAGTAGATAAGAGCACTATGACTTTTGTTTTTGTTGCATCTTCATATTTTGAGTGTAACTATCTTTAAAATTTAATAAATCTCTCTTGACCTCATGGTCATCAAGATATCTCGCTAAAAATTCCTTCTGTGAGGTTCATACCCTCTAGATTACCAAACATCTTGGTCTCCATCTTCCATATGGATCAGATTTTTATTGCTACATTAAACAATTCTAGATTGTTCTTTTGTAATTCAATCTCAGATGCTTTAGCACAACTCACACTATTGCATCCATACCAACCAACATGAATATGGAACTTGGCCCCAATTTTGTGTTGATTCCAGAAAATAGTGTGACTTGATTATTTTACTAGTAAAATCCAACAAGACCATCTTATCTATATAATATCTAGCTAATTTGTATGGCTAGGCTGAGAATCCCTCCATTTTGATGTAGGGAAACTTGGGAAATTGTAAGAACCAACTTCATTTCTCATTTCATGTTGCTTGAGCTTCAACAAATAATATTTTTGCTTGATCTCCTTCCATGGTTCTTACTAACCACATGTCAAATGAATCATTAACTCTCTAGTAATGAGCTAGGGACTATTTAGCCTCTAGTTGGGATATTGATCATACACTAATTCTTTTCTAGGCCTTATTCCAAGGATTCCTACTATCTCCAATCCATTGAATGTTCCTCTAGAAAATATTGCATACACCAAGTAGGAAGTCATATAAAAGGTATGTTGCTCTTAAAAATATGTGATCTAGTCATATAGGCTATCACTTATGAATCTTGACCAATGTACTATTTCTTGGAATGTCTAAATGGTTTCAATGTATAACTACATCCAATCTTCTAAGATAGCAAAATGGGGAAATCCAAAAAAATATCAGTAAAGTAACCATGTCCCACTTCTTCCATGAAATAACTCATTTAGATTATCTTTGGTAACTTAGACAATGATTTGTATGGTGTCTTCATCCATTTCATATCGATCATTCTCCTAGCATCCTCATCTAGAGTTGTTTTTGTAAACTTTTATGATTGCCACTTTGGTGAAAATGGGATGACAAATACTTAAATTATGGAATCTTCACTCAAGTGACCTATAAATACTTTTCCATCAAACTTAACTTGTCTAGTTTTGATGTCAAATTTCTTAATGCATTCTAACACCAATTCTGGTAGTAATTCATTAACAATGGGAATACTATTGATTTATCTACTAACTGAGAATAATTTTCTCTACCCATGTAGTCTAATTAGGGTCTTTTAATATTTGATGAAAATCCGTGATATTAGCATATACCATAGATTTGTGTCTATGATATCATCATAATCTAGTGTAATTTATGATAGGAGGAACATGCCTCAAAATTATTCCTTCATTTTCCTAGCTCTCTGACTCATCTATCCTACAATGATAAGGAAAATTATACAATTACAAAGTGAACACAATTATAAAGTGAATGGTAGGGTCTTATAATAAATCATGGGTTAGGTTTTCATTTGTGTTTTCTCCTTAGGTTAAGGTTGTGTTTAATCACTAAGAATAACATAAAGTATAATTATCATTCAATAGATAGAAACACTTGAACAATGTGAATTTAATCTTTTATTGACATAAAATGACTGAAGAATTTGGAAATCATCAGTTATGCAAGTACTGCCTATGTTTTAAGATTGTTGGATCAAACGTCTCAATTTTTTCCAAGAAGTCTCATTGCACATTGTTAATATCCTTCCAAATGTTGCAAGTTCATCATTTATGCATGTGTTATTTCATTGAATTAACCTTTTAATTATTTCTTTAATCACTCCTTGAATCATATTTTTCTTTACATATTTTTTTATGATGTGTTATTACCTTTATTGTTTTTTATCGTCTTTAATAAATCTATGATTTATGTAACTTGTTTCATTAAATGCCAAGATTGAGTAGGTGTGCAATTAATGCAATGGTGGGATATCGTCATGCAAGAATTTGAAGTGGTATTTCGCCAACTAACAAGATTTCTGCATAAACTAGGATTTGTGGGAATGTTCAAGTGAACCTGCTGTGTTTTAATATTGTGACTAGGTTAGTTCACTAGTGTCTGAATAAGATGTTTTGTGGATAAATGTAATGAAACATGTCGTGTAAGAATTGACTATGCTACTTCCTTTGAATCAATAAGAACTCAAAAATCTATAAGTGAATAACTTAATCATTTAAAGAAATTTTACAAAACTTCAAAAGGAAATTTATGTTATTTTTCAACTCTCTTGTTATCTATTATGAATTTTGACCCTAGGAAGACCAAATGTTGAGAATATTAGGGATTTTGGAAAATTGCTTCAACTGCTAGGGTGGGAAAAAGAGGGGGTAATACACAAAAAATATCAATAAGTATAATAGCCAAAACCTTCGCTAAGATCTAAGTGGAACATTAAGGAAATTCATTAGTACTCTTCAATTTCTCCTTTGAGTTATGTCTCCCTCTTTGGACAAGAGTTTAATTATGCCTTTATTGATGCTACTACCCAAGATTCCCTTACTAATAGCTTCATTATTCACATAAATAATATCTTCACTAACCCAATCAATATTATTTTTTATAGAATTCAACAAGCAAGTTGTTGGCGTAGTGACTATATCCACGATGAGATCCCTCTCCACTACCAGTACGTGCTTTCGGTGTGATGGAAAATTCTATATGATATCAGAGCGCAGGTCATCAATTTGAGTCCCTCGAACCCTTTGACCCTTTGTTCACGTAAGCTTGGGTTAAATAAAAAAATGAACTCCTCTTGCACATTATCCACCCAAATTGAACCAATTTTCTCCCTAATGGCTTTTACTTTGATGTAATTGAAAAAGAATTGAGTCTTTATCACCAACCTTTAGCCAATTTATTTTGGCTCTAATTTTTATTTCTTACACTTTTTTTTCTTCTAAAAACTCATTAGTTTATGCTTAATACTAACCAATTCCTCATTTAGATTTTCATTAAATGGGTCATTTTGTAGCTGAGACTCTGACAAATAGAATTTCACTTCTATTTTGTTGTTGGTTTGTAGATTTTCTAAACACCAAGGTGTATGACGTCGTGTCCAAAGTTCATTCTAAAACTCAAATCTGAATTTCACTTCTACAAAAGCTATACGTATTTTTATTATAAACTGATAAGGAAGAAGAAACAAAATAAAAGAATACAAGGTGCAGATACAACTAAATGTTCTCACCAATAAATTAAGTGTCATTTAGCCAAATCTATATATAAAAAGTAAAATACATTTTAAATTATTATAACAACAAAATTTAATTGTCAAAATCCATTGACTCATAACAACGATTTACATGAATATATCTTTCATAAACATATTTCACATCAACTTTAACTTTTAAGATTTTAGCTTCTTCTCAATGCTTTCAAAAGAAATGAGCCAAAGCTCCATTTTAGTTTCACCAATTGATGTTTCTGATTTTGAAGGTGAGGATATAAAGGAGTTCAAGATTGGAACTTTGGATATCATCACTGGCAGTAATTTTTCAGAGCCATGATATGGTACCAGAGAAGGATTAAACTGATTTGGGGCATTCAAGAAAAACAGTACTTTGCCGCACACCTTGCTAATCTCTGCAAAACGCTTGCAATCATCTTAAACAGTAAACTCTTCCTGAATAATACTTTGAAGGCGTTCATGGGGTTGTATGTTCTTTGATATATACAACCGAACTATAAAAGTACCACCTGGACGAAAGTTTATCTCCTGTTGTAGAACCCAAGAGCCCCCAACATCTATCCCTCTTCTGTTGGCCATTGTTTATTCAGAGAGAAGAGGGATTATTCTCAGACAATTTCCAGGATGGAGGAGCTTCTTCCACAACTATATAGACAAACAGAGAGAAGACCATTCGCCACTGAAATGTAACTGAAGTCTTTTGGAGTTCAGCTATCATAAAATTGTGACTGCCTATGCTAGTGTCCTCATATAACAACCATCTTGGTCTACAAGTCGATCCAAATATGGTATTCTAAGCTATATTTATTGATGAATTAGAAAATTCCATGTTGAATATGGAATCAATCTATATAATATTTGTAAGATGGGGTTTTCTAGTTTCTAGCTTAGAATAGTAACAGCCAACACCTCTAGACTATCAACCACACTTAAACAAGAGAAAACAATGAAAGCATGAGAAAATAAGAATATGAAATAAGAACACTCTCCATGTTTGAATCTTGAATCACTTCCCTTGCTCTCCTATTTCTCTTTTTTGCAATCTTTGCCCTAAGATTTGTTGCTTCACATGTACAAATACCTGCAAAATAGTTAAGTAGAAAATTGCAAACAATTAGTTGTTAAGTTGAAAATGGGAGAGAAAGGTTGTTTTTATAGATAACCAAGGACGGTTCAGATTAATCTTCTAAAAAGATTCCAAGATCAAAGGTCCAAAATTGATGCACCAAGAATATGCTATTCTTTGAAGAATTATGACAAATGCCTGGTTATGACAACAATGAAGGCTATGATAGGGATTAATGATAGGGCATGTGAAGGAGGTGCATAAATAATTTATTTTTTGAATTATTTATTCAAAAATGGAGAAAAGGGAGAAAAAAGACAAGTGGCAAATAAATAATTTATTTTTGAATTATTTATTCAAATTATTTATTTGGAGAGAATGAAAAATTGAGCATTTAATTAAATTAATCAATTTAATTAAATGGGAACATGGAAATTATAGAGGAATAAATAATTTCATCAATTATTTAATCATAGAAGAATAAAAGGTCGAATAATAATAATTATTATTTGACTATAGAGAAATAATTAAATCAATAATTATTTATTTAATTATAGGAGAAATGGATATATTAGCGACATAATTAAATAATTTTAATTGATGAGGATAGAAATGAGAAGGTGAATTAATTAAATAATTAAAATTATTTAATTAATAGAGGAATGTGATCGAACAAATTAAATAATTAAAATTATTCAATTATTGAAGGATGACGACCAAAAAAAATGGCGCTAGCAGACTTGGGACATTTTTCAGTGTCTACAATATTCACCACATCTATACTTATTTTCGCTTTTTTTTCTCAATTTAGATATCATATTCAAACTTTTTTTTTCCAAATTTGGATACCAATTTCTTGTTATGTTTGAAATAATAAGAGATAAAATAATATAAAGAAAAATGAGATGCATATAAATGAATAAAATAGAATTATATATATATATATATATATATTATATATATATATATATCTGTGTGTGTGTGTGTGAAGTAATTATTAAGTAAAAAATATTTTTTTTTGAGATTATGAACTCTCTAATAAATTGTCAACACACATTATTCATTCTTAACATTTATCTTAATGAAGAATGAATTCTCTATGATACTTAGCATATTCCTACAGATTAAAAACTTTATATTTTTAAAAGGTTTAATGAATATATCAATCATGTTCTCAATATTTTTATAATACATCAAATCAATCTCTTTTGATTGAAATATTCATCTTTATTAGCTTTTCTCCTTCACTATTCTAAAATCTTGTAGGTACCAAACCTATCAAGTTCTCGCATCACCTTCATAAAGGTATAATTCTTGGTTTCCTGAATTCCATCTTATCAAACTCCCAAACTCTAAATCTCAAGTTATTAGGTAGAAATCTATATTGAGTTATACCTTCACAACTTCCCCCTCTAGCTTTGGTGATTCATCATATTTATAATAAGGTCACAATGATTATTCTCTTAACAACACCCAATTTCCTTATAATGATTGTTGACAACACAAAAAACATCTTTTGTCTTTGACAATGAAAAATATGTACACAACACAAACTACACGTACCTTATGGAGTATTACATCTAAAACTCTCATCTTCTTTGTTACCTCTATGAGGTAGTAACTTTTCTTCAAATACACAGAGAAATGTAGGCACTTTATTATTAGTATTTTCTTCACCCTTTCAAACTATAATCTTCAAGTAGGCACTCTAATCATGAGAAATGCAACAATACAAAGAAAAAGAGATAACTTCACTAATGAAGAAAATATAATTGTCTATCTATATTTCAATGAAAGGAGAGTGCATATTTATGCATCCCTTATTATCATCAAAAAAATCCATCCAAAATAGATCTAGTTTAACCAACTAACTATAAAACTAAAATAACCTATGCCACCTCTAGGACTCTTATTATCTACTCTCTAAAAAAATCTAGCACATGATTATTCAATTATTCATTGACTCTAACAAGTTATGGTTTTCAATGTTTCTTAAGATTGTATTTCTAGGTTCCACATTTATAGGAAGTAGAGTTGCACATATGATGACCACTTAGTGTTGATTCAGTGCCTAAGTCATTGACATACCTTTCAATAAGAAGCAAGATTCCTACTCACATCTTTGCAAGGGTATATCACTATCTATTATCTATAACAAAGATTGCATACACATTTCTAAGATAGTGATCATCTTCTTTCAATCATTAAATAAATTATTCTCCATAATTCTAAGAGTTGGGATTTAATTTTAAATTTTGGGTTTTGACTACTAATATATAACAAGTAGGTTGTAGAGTTATATTTTGATTAATGTGAGGCATGAAAGTTTTCTTATGAACAACTCCTTAATGATCCTTCACTATCACTAATATTTTTTTCCTAGTCAACCATCATCTTTCGTGTCAAGTTCTATTCAAAAATATTATTTCACGAATATTCCAAAGAGGAAAATATTTTTCTTTGATGCAACAAAAAATGATGACATTCTTATGAAGATTACAAATTTCAATGTCAGCTTAACATATAGTGGCAATATTGAAAGAAACTTCTCATTATCACACTAATACTTTCCCTAATATTGACTTATCATTTTAGCTAAATTGCTTACTTCACAAAAACCTTAAGTGCCACTCTAATGCTTAAAGTTGTCAAATGATGGTTCTTTGTCCTCATGGAAAATTGTGTAAAGTAGAAACAAATATTGGTGTTTGACCAAGAAACATAGCAAGACTCAACCCTTTAAACAAATAAGAAAATTTTATGTTCTTATGAAAAGTTTTAAGAGAAATATAATTATACCTACATTAGCTACAAATCAAGTCATATTTGTTTGACTAGTTATAAGTTAAGTTTATAGTAACTTTTCTTTGAATTTTGAGTGAAAAATAATTTGGCATTCTCATAATATTATATATATAATATTTATCGTCACTGTCATTTTATATGTAACTTACTTATACATTCTCTTTAATAATGTATCAATCTTTACTTCATTGGAATCAAATTGTAACGATTTTTAACTTTTGTCTTCTATCTTTGAGAATATTTATTTTATAATTATTCCTTAAATTTTATAAGTTGCTTACCCTTTAAAAATTTAAATTATATGTGTTAAGGATGCTCATTTATATTTTTTTTGCCATATAAAGGTTTTGCTAAAATAGATGTTTCAATCTCATCTCACCTAATGTATAATCTTCTAATATAAATATATTATTTTTATTCTATCTAACCAAAATAGAGGTCTTGATCCTAGGTAAACTTTGAAAGCAAACAAGCCTTTCAATACAAGGCTCCAAGATATCTACATAAATTCACATATAAAAATAGTAATATTTATTTTGATTAATGCTATTAAACTATATCAAATATCCACAAATATAAACCAAACTATACAAATGTAACATTTTAAACCTAAGAAAGTTCTTCACTAGTGTTTCCTTATGTTATCTTAGATATACTTAAATTTATTTTTAAATTAAATTGAAGTAGATGCTTGAGCAAAAAAAATTATACTATTAATCAAGTTCTCGAAGAGTCATATTTCTTTCAAAATTAGTTTTGAAGCAAACAAATAATTCTCAATGTTGAAGATGACCCTAGGTGATCCAAAAAATCATAAATAAAAAAGTTATAAAATAGGGAAGCAAATGCAAATGAAGGATTCAAAATGAAATTCATGCTTGTGGTAAGGGAAATTTCATAATCACCCCAAAAAACTTGTAACTCTTGTAGGATGTGATTACATAACTACCCTTGAGAATTCATATCAACCATAACAATTTTATCCTCACCTACCACAAATCTACAAGAATAATAATTCCATCATGTTATGTCTTGTGGGCACATGAAAATGGCCAGAGACATTTTTTTATTCTACTGATCTAAGAACAATTGATGGAAAACCCCCATTGGAAAGCATATAGAACATAAAAATATGTTGTAGGCATTGCACAAAGATGAGCATTTGTGTGATTATTCATGTTATGTTTGGATTTTTGGAATAGTAGCTAGAATATTGAGGTTTCCATTGAGTTATAAGTAAGATATATAGGAAGAGATTCAATATTTGTTTTGATCCCATTCCTTTTCATAAAGAAATTATTGCATATGTAGTTGATTGAAGTATAGTGATTGAGGCAGTAGAACTATAAGAGCCCAAAATTGAATGGACCTGCATATAAAGTCGAATGAAAACCAAAGATCAAAAAATAAGCCTACAAGGCATAAAACATAAATCTGTTATATTTAGATGAAGTATCTAAGGTAAGGTGTCATGCATCAACCTTCTAGATCTCCCCATGTGTTATTTTTTTATTTAATTTAGCATTTACACTAAATGTTTGAATCATTTTTTTTTGCCTAGAAATCATGCTTTCTACCCTAAATAAATCAAGTTCACCACTTTACATAAATTGTAAACATGTGTGTAGGGAATCACCATTTTAATATTTGTATTAGTATAAATTATTATTAGATTAGTTGTGCATATGAGTTACAACTCACCCCATATGTCAAATTAGGATAAAAGTGTTGATGCCACGTCTATTGGATAATATTAGTTATCTTTAACTAGACTATATACATCATAATTACTTATTAATTATAAGGTATCTTGAATATTATAATTGGAGCTTATAATTTATTGGGAGGATTGTCCCTTCACATTAGCACCATAAAATAGCATACAAACATTATTTTTCTCTTATTTTCTATGTAGTTTCCTTGCAAGTGGTATTAGAGCTCTTTCTAGAGCTAAATTTATTATACTAATATCATATTAGT
>VDFB02003786.1:0-61620 GCA_007258455.2 Sequoia sempervirens | reverse complement strand
ACACCTCCTTTTTTACCATCCAATGACTCCATGTCACCCTCAATTTGGGCTGATATGTTATGGCTGCATTCCTTTTTGACTGGGACTTCCTCTATGTGTTGCGGCTGGAATATTAGGTTGTGATAGTAACTTTAAAGGCTATCATGCCTCATATAAAAATATTAAATTGTTGCCTATACTTCCAACGACCAATAATCTCTCTTAAAATCATTCCTTGCAGGCACCTGAAATAATATGGATAAACCTGAGCATCTGAAATAAATTTATTTATTTAGCTTTGTAATTATGCAACTTATCATGTTGAGAAATCCATCTTGGCACAAGAATTCACGAATTTTGAAAACTCCAATCAATGTAGCTCTAGCAAGAAACCTATGTGATTTCTTCAGCAACTAGCTAGGATAGGTCTCCCACTACCAAAACTGGTTCTCCCTTCGGGTTTTTGTATTAGGGTTTCAGCCAAGGTTGCATGGACACAAATACGGGTATGGATACGGATACGGTAGCAGATATGGATATGTAGAAACCCCTATTCTAACTGAACTCTGAACTGTCTGTTTTTTTGCTTGTTTTTGACGTTTTTGGTTTTTTTGGAGTTTTTGTACATAAATGATATAATGCGATTTTGCAAGAAATGGCTCATAAATTTAAATAAAATAATATAACTCTTGAAATGATAGAATCTCCAAAACCTCTTGATGCCAGACTATTTATTGATTTTCTATACTTATTACATCAGAGATCTGGTAACATGCAATATAAAAAATAACAACTTAATTTATTAAAAACCTGGAAGTTGCAGCCGCCTGGAATAATCATGAAATGGTACGGCTATAATAATAATCCACTTTCTCCCTCCGTGAATGTTTGCAGATGATGCTGGAAGGTTATGCGCCCAAGCTGAACAATCCAGAATTCCAAGAATGAAGGCGCTTTGCTCCAGATGACAAAGTACGGCCTTGTACCTGCTGGTACGGCCCTAGAAACAGCAGATGTACGGATCTGAAACAGCAGATAATGATTTGGTACGGCCCTTGAAAGAGATGCAAAGTATGAAGCAAATATAGGCGCCTTTGAACAACTGACTGCCAGATGAATTCCAGATCAAAACCCTGACTGATAAGTACTCTGTGAATGCTCTGTGATAACTCCTGAGTGAAGATCTCTCTGAAAGCAATAGATCAGCTGTTATTTCACAGCCTCTGAATCGCAACACTGAAGATGGCTCGTTCTCCAATGCCTGTAGACAACGGAAACCCTTGGCTTCGTTCTCCGGAAGAAGACTTACACAAAAATTCGATATTCAACATAATGAACTTTCTTCACAATGAAAAATACTTATATTCTCAAGAGGGTCGACTTTTTCCTCAAAAGCATCATTTAAATAAAAGTTAAATTTTAACTTTTAATTTTTCAATAGTCTCGACGCACTTTTAATTATAAAATATAATTAAAAAGTGGCCTCTCTTCAATGTTGGTCGACCCCTTTAGAAAATCACTTAAGTTATTAATATTTAATAATATTATAACTTTATAATATAAGCTCCAGATAATTAATATTTAATTTGACAATTAAAATATTAATATCTCTCAAAATACGTCCCATCTTACCTAACCGTCTGAAGCTAGTGAATAAGTGATTGATTCTGCACATGACCAAACCCTACTGCTAAAAATAGCAGGGGTGCTCCGCTGAATGACTAATACTGCTAAAAATAGCAAGTCAAGCAAAAGACGCCCAAATGAGCCCGAACGAAAGCCAACTGGAAAATTCAGACGATCCGAAGCCAAGCCAAGCTCCAACAAGACCCTCTATCCATCCTATCAGCCTACGAGGGTCGCATAAAAGGCTAATTCTTACGAACTCTGATGCTCGCAAAATGGGGACATTACAGTCCGCCCTCCCTGAAATTGCTTGTCCTCAAGCAATCTCTACTGCAAAGAAACCCAACTCCTCGGAAGGCCCCAAAGAAGAACTGTAGAAACCCCTGTTCTAACTATCTCCCGTAGCATCAACAAAAACACAACTGCGCAAGCTATCCCTAGATCCCAAACCCAGAGTGAAGGTTTGTCATGTCTGTCATCCTCAAGCTTCCACTGCGCTCTACTGCCTCCAACTTCACCATGCCAGAAGTGGTGAAGCAATCCACTGGGACCCATCCAAAACACAGTACCAATCCTGTCGCTACCTGGATCCCAACAAAATCTGTACACACATCCAACCATACTGTGGGAATATGAACATCGGAAAGTATTTGTATCACAACAACTATCTCCATCCTTTGCTAGACTCCCATGGATGTGTTGACTAACCAAACCATCATGTCCACTGGCATCATAATCACCCTGTAACCATGTATCCGTATGAAATCACTGTGACACTAAAGTAGCAATCCCTGTCGGGTACATCTCATCATGATGAATAATTGATTGCTGCCCCTGCAAGTAATCTCCTGTAAATAGCTGAGTCGGGTACTTGCAGCCGCTAATCCCATCTTCGGAAGATGGTAACTCTGCACACAGTATTGGGCTACTCCCCTCAACTGCACCCAAAGGAAAATCCTGTGCATAAGGATTGTGCATCAAATACAGATCATGTACTAGTGGATCAAAAGTAAAACTATAGGCACTCCTCACTAAGTACACACTGCAAAACTCCTTTGTGATCTCTGTTTGGAATTTCGATGCACTAGGAAAATTCCAAACACTGCGATTATCGCTCAATCCTGAACTGGTTTTAGGAATGTTATTGGCTTCCAACTTGAAGAGTGGATTATCATAGGTCGAACCACCATCCAACTCAAATAACGGATTATTCACAAATTGCACAATCTTCCTATTATGATTTGAATCATCCACCGCTGAGCCCCTGGAACAGTAGATTAAATCATACTCCTGAATTGGTTCATCAAACGACTGATCATAATCCACTGCATGGGATGAAATAACTGATTTGCTTCCAGGAAAGGGAAACAAATCATCATGAGAACCGATCTCCCACCTGAATGGTATTTTGCCTACCTCATGTGAAGAAGATGGAGTAGTGTCGAGAGTTGTCACACAACTCTTCGATGAATCAACTATTATGTCGCAAGAGCTAACAATAATTGCCCCTGCAACACCTGTCATGGGACTAACCTCAGGAGAACCAGGTGTAACATGTGGTTCCCTGCAACTTTCAACCAATGCACTCGTCCCATCTGTATCAACTGCCCCTGTAACCGTGATGGATGTAACCACATCCTCACTACAACCTGTGGATATATGATCCTCACTGACTGCCACTGTATGTAACTGTACTGTAACCGCAGCTAGTCGAGATTGTGCCAAACTTAACTTCACGGTAAGCTCGTCCAACCGTGACTGAGACTCCTGAAGGGCCAACTGGGTGCTCTGCAATGAGTCCATAGTCACCTCAAGCTCATGAGTGAGCTCATCGATCTACTCCTCCTTTCCCTTCAATGCATCATAACAAATGCAATCCCACTCGAGAAGAAAATCCCTGTCCGCAAGTAGTTTTAGGTAGTTTTGTTTCATCATTCCAATTGCTTCTCGAAGTGCTTGTATCTTTGCAAGGGAAAAACCACTATCACCATGCTTATCTGTCAAAGGAGTACTCCAACCATAGGTAGCCAACATCTGACGAGCAACATCAAAATGCTCAATGGTTGTGGCAATCATATTGTCATTCACTTTTAGTTGCCCAACCAAATGATGAGGATTCTGTAGCTTATGACCCCCATACAAGTTTTCCGGTTCACAGTATGCACTATGATATGAGGCTGATTCGTCATCACTCACTACATGATAAGCAGCATCATGTGTGCTTTCATCCATGCACACCTCAACATCTAAGGTACTGCTGCTTTGTCCCTCAAAGGATGGCTCAACTGGCAAGGTAGAAGTTGCTGGTATGACAGTATCTTCACACACTTCTACTCCCAATGTAACTGCATGCCCATCCAAAGCACGATCCTGGGATTCCATATCAACATATGAATCTTCTAGCTTGTTTTCAAAGGTCTGATCTGGAAAATCAGACTCACCATGACATGAATCCTCCACATACAATGCATCATTAGTACCCAATTCCTGAGTACTTTCATGTGACAATTCAATAGGATCATTTCGCACATGTGAAAACATTGCTGTCTCATGCTCATGCAAAGTTTCATCATCGCTGTCATGAAAAACAGAAGTAGCCTCTATAGTAGAAACTTCTTGAGTCGCCTCTTGCAAGGACGATGTAGATAAATCATTACCCAAAGCTGTTCTAGTGTCTCTTTGAATCAAATCAGCATGTCTATCAAATTCATCATATAAATTTCTGCATACTTCATAGGAATTTGAAGATACTAAATCATTTTGATGAAGAGTTGTATCATCTTTATGTGTAGATTCTCTATCCATTTCATGTGTAAACAATTCATGAGCTATAGTGTGATATTTCTTCCTTGCAAACTCTATCTTATGGCAAAGACTCAAGTGCAAATCCATGTAACTCATGAAAGGAAGTTCCTTCTTAATTTTTTGAGGAAGAGTGCTATACTCCTTAAACAAGCTAATCACTTCTTCTTCTTTGTTTTGTGGTGTTCTGTCAAAGGTAATCCTTTCTCTGACCTCAGGTGGTACTAACTCCCACTCATCGTTCGCTGCCATAAGTGTATCAGCGAACAAATCCTCATGCTCCTTACCTGCAACAGCCTCATCGGGCTCCTGTCTCACAAATGTAGGCCTAATTGGCCTGTCTGCCGTCCGTGAAATAGTCCTAGGTGCTCTCCGTGATCCTGCATCACTCCTGTTCTCGTCACGATGTGGTGACGGTCTCCTCGGCATACCTAACCTCTGGATTGCCACTGTCAACTGTTGTAGTACATCGTTGGACTGCCGTTGACGTACTCGTAAATCTCTAAGAGTGTGTAGAACCTCTGCATCATCATTATCTCTAGGGTTTTGCGGAACCTCTGTTCTGTCAGCCATGGGACCCGGCTGCCTGTTCAAACCTTGTTGCCTGTCAATCAAGGCTCTCCTGCGAGTGTAATATCTGTAAGGACCAACTCTTGTGGCTGCATAAGATTGCTAAACCCTCAGGATGGCAGGATTTAGCTCTGATACCACTGTAGAAACCCCTGTTCTAACTAAACTCTGAACTGTCTGTGTTTTTGCTTTTTTTTTACGTTTTTGGTTTTTTTGGAGTTTTTGTACATAAATGATATAATGCGATTTTGCAAGAAATGGCTAATAAATTTAAATAAAATAATATAACTCTTGAAATGATAGAATCTTCAAAACCTCTCGATGCCAGACTATTTATTGATTTTCTATACTTATTACATCAGAGATCTGGTAACATGCAATATAAAAAATAACAACTTAATTTATTAAAAACCTGGAAGTTGCAACCGCCTGGAATAATCATGAAATGGTACGGCTATAATAATAATCCACTTTCTCCCTCCGTGAATGTTTGCAGATGATGCTAGAAGGTTATGCGCCCAAGCTGAACAATCCAGAATGCCAAGAATGAAGGCGCTTTGCTCCAGATGACAAAGTATGGCCTTGTACCTGCTGGTACGGCCCTAGAAACAACAGATGTACGGATCTGAAACAGCAGATAATGATTTGGTACAGCCCTTGAAAGAGATGCAAAGTATAAAGCAAATATAGGCGCCTCTGAACAACTGATTGCCAGATGAATTCCAGATCAAAACCCTGACTGATAAATACTCTGTGAATGCTCTGTGATAACTCCTGAGTGAAGATATCTCTCTGAAAGCAATAGATCAGCTGTTATTTCACAGCCTCTGAATCGCAACACTGAAGATGGTTCGTTCTCCAATGCCTGTAGACAACGGAAACCCTTGGCTTCGTTCTCCGGAAGAAGACTTACACAAAAATTCGATATTCAACATAATGAACTTTCTTCACAATGAAAAATACTTATATTCTCAAGAGGGTCGACTTTTTCCTCAAAAGGCATCATTTAAATAAAAGTTAAATTTTAACTTTTAATTTTTCAATAGTCTCGACGCACTTTTAATTATAAAATATAATTAAAAAGTGGCCCCTCTTCAATGTTGGTCGACCCCTTTAGAAAATCACTTAAGTTATTAATATGTAATAATATTATAACTTTATAATATAAGCTCCAGATAATTAATATTTAATTTGACAATTAAAATATTAATATCTCCCTCAAAATATGTCCGATTCACGAACCGTCTGAAGCTGGTGAATAAGTGATTGATTCTGCACATGACCAAACCCTACTGCTAAAAATAGCAGGGGTGCTCCGCTGAATGACTAATACTGCTAAAAATAGCAAGTTAGGCAAAAGACGCCCGAATGAGCCTGAACGAAAGCCAACTGGAAAATTCAGACGATCCGAAGCCAAGCCAAGCTCCAACAAGACCCTCTATCCATCCTATCAGCCTACGAGGGTCGCATAATAGGCTAATTCTTACGAGCTTTGATGCTCGCAAAATGGGGACATTACAGGATATGGTTGTTTTTCAAGACCTCTCATATGGATACGGAAGGATACCACATACATATATATATAGACAATTTTCTAAATTATTAGAGAATTTTTATCATTACTTTATAAGCAATATAGACATAATTGCTAAATATTTCAAAAAGTTTATATTTAAATATAATTTTATTATTAAAACAAAATTCAAATACATTGATAGTTTGATAGAATCACATGCTATCAAAAATATCATCACTATTCTAAAATTGGAGTTCTAAATCATCAAGATTCTCTGAAGAGTTATGATAGTTGGATTGAGTACGACCACCAACTAGATTCTCAGAACCAAATGAAGAGTCACTAGTGGACCCTCCTACTATGTCAGAATTCTCAACAATAGGATTGAGATGTGTCAATGCATTTATGGATGCATCAATGTCACTCATCTTGGGCCCAACATCCCAAAGTCTAATAGGTCCCTTCATGTAGTCTGTGGAGGAATGCAGCAAGAGACGAAGATTAGAATGAATACATGCAAGGTCCTTTGCTTTACTAGCTACCAATCTATTTCGTTTCATTGAATGGATGAAACCATATGTGCTCCAATTCCTCTCGGATGTAGAAGAACTTGAAACCTGTAAAAAAAAATATTATATCATTATAAGTTACAAAGACATGCAATAAAATAAAATAAAAAAGTAAGAAATAATTTAAATTAAATCATAATTCATATAATATTAAACCTGCGATAGAAGTCTGATAGCGAATTTTTGCAAATGTCTAGTCATGGCACCATGAAAGTTCCACCATTTGGTAGGGTCCATGTCCTTTTTATCTGCCATTGCTTCAACATCTGCATATGTTCCATCAGAGGATGCAAAAGTCCCAAACTCATCTCGAAGCTCCGCTGCAACTCTAGGAACTGTAAACATTTTTTTTGAAGGCTTTCTTATATCTATCAACTACCTCAACATCCATATTTGGTGTTTTCCTATTTGGCAATGCCAACATATCAACATGGTAGTACTTGGAGTTCAAAGCATATGCCAAAAGTTGCAAAGGAGTTGTCATTTTATCCCATCTCTTCTTGATTACTTCATATATCTATTTATAAAAAAAATCAGTTGAGTCTTGCTCTTTTGCTATAATATCTCTAACCTACTCCACCATTGTATCTATGCAATCATAGATGTCACCCAAAACTGGCTTATCAGTGTCACAACAACAAATGAGGCTATAGATTGGTTCAGTGAAAGAGAGCAAGTAGTCAACTTGAGCCTGCCAATCATCATCAAGAATTAGTGTTTTGATATTATTTGCTTTATTTGTTTGTGATTGCCTCCAAACTTTCCAAATATCACTAATCACCATACTTTTCAAGGCTTGCTTCACATCCACAAGCCTTTTAAGAACAATGCAGTGCGTGGCAAAACGAGTCTCAACCACCTTCAATTGAGAAACAAAATTTAAAAAACATAATAAATTTTAAATATTTCAAAAAAAATGATAAAATTTAAATATTTTTGATACAAAAGAAAACTTACCTTTAACAACTCCAACTTGGCAAATTGTCGATAAATGGCCTGTGACATGTGATGATTACAAATAAACATTTGAATTTCTTTAGCTTCTTCATAAATTTTTTGTATCCATTGAACTTTGCCAATTTTTTGTAACATTAAGTTCAAAGAATGAACTACACAAGGAGTCCACCAAATGTTTGGAAATCTTGCTTCCATGACCAACCTTGCTACTCTACATACTTTTGCATTATCTGTGATCACTTGAACAACATTTTCTAGCCCCACAGACTCAATTGCTTCAATTAGAATATTGGCAATCAAGTGGTGTCCTGTTCATCAACCTTGCATTCCATGGCTTTCAAAAACATTGCCCCCTTTGGACTCATTGCAATCACATTGATCAATGGTCTATTTCTAGCATCCTTCCATCCATCACAAATGATAGAAGCACCTGATATTTTCCATGAAGCTCGAATCAGCTACAATTGTCTGTCAATAGTATCTTTTTCTTTTGACAAAAGGGTGGTACGAACTTTTTCATAGCCTGGACCTTTGTATCCTTTTGGTGCCTCATTAATTGATTTGATCATCTCTTGCCAATATGGAGAATGCGCCACATTAAATGAAATCCCATTTGCATACAAGCAATGAGCAGCATTTTGATCTGTATCCTCTCGACTCTGCAAATTAAATGCTTTTTCTAGAGGTCCTAAATTGCTCCTTTTGTGACCTGTAGATGTTCCTAAAGCTGATTCTGGATGCAATGGGGGTTTATTTTGACTTAGAATTGACCTTTGTTTTGATGCTTGAAAATGATTATCAGCTTCATCTTGTTCTTTTTGATATTTTGCAATTTTGTCATCTGACAATCCCTTCCCTCTATGACCATCAACATTTGGACCAGGACATACAACACACCCTGTCCCTATTATGTGGCAAAGATGCCCACAAACCTTGGTATAAGAACCTCTGTATTCATTTTGACACTCATGGCATATCCATTTATAACCTCCACCACCTTGAATTTTTTTCACAATGATCACATATTTCCAAAGTGGAGATTTAGTGGCTGGTTTGATCCACTTGTCATTGTTCTCTGATGTTCCATCATTGGATGACGATGATGCCATTATTAATATCCTACAATAACTAATTTTTTAATAAAATTATAAAACATAAATACTATAAATTGAATATAAAACACAAATTATTCAATAATTTGATTTAAATATCTAACTTTAATAATTTATAATATATCTAATATTTAGTATTTTAAATTTACTTTTTAAAAATATACAAACTATGAATCTATAATTTATTAATTATATTCACAATAACTTCCAAATTTAAACCTAAAGTAACTATTAAATTATTAATTTAAATTAAAGTAAATATATTAATAATAAAGAAAAATAAAAATAAATCAAATAAATTATTATATAACTGTTATTAGATTTCATAAAAATTATAAATCTATAATACATTATAATTTATTATAAAGAAAATATAAAAATATAAAAAAACTAAAAAATAAATATAAATAAAATATTAGATAGCTTTTAGTTTTCCTACAATAAATCAATTGTTTAAAAAATTGTATGTATTACTATTAAGATTTATAGATTTCTACATTCAAAAATTCAAAACTAATCAATTTCAATCTATTAAATTATTTGAAACTAAATTCATAATAAAATTATTAAAAAAATAATAATAATTTATTTAGATATTTTTATATTATTTAATCTATTGTTTAATTTTAAAAACACTTGGGGAATAATTAATAATACAACTTAGGAGAGAGAAAAAGGACACTCACAGAAATTCCCAAGAACATATGCTTTTCAAGGCAAGACGGAAAAAACTTGAATCACTTTTTTTTTTTCAATTGAACAATGCAGATTTACAAAATAATATAGTCCTCAAGGGGGGACTGGGAAGGGAGGATAATAAATAGAAACACACAAGTTCAAAGAAATATCACAAGGCGTGGTGGATAGCACAGAGTTTTATCTCCCACCTACAGTCCAACCATTCAATCCGTTAGAAACATAAGCATGGGAATTCTGGTGAATATAAGAAATCTCTGAGTTGTTTGATTGTCAAAATAACTTTCGTAGATTTATATTCTAAATAAAATATAATTTCTTCTGAACAATTTTTTATTTTTTCAAGTTTTGAAAAATTATACAAAATTGATTTCTTTTAATTATATATAAAAAAAGCTATTGTTTAATTTTTACCCTGTTGTTAAATTTTTTTTTTTTTTTTTATAGACTGCAGGAATCGGTCGAGTATCCGTCCCCCTATAAACTGTAGTGCGCCTGGTAAACTTTTTTCACGCAACCGGTGGCGCTGACACGACACACCCTCCAGTACCACGGGTTTGGGGGGAGACTAGATCTCATGACCTCTTGCCTGCAACAGGATGCTTTAGCCAATCGAGCTAGGCCCCCCACCCCTACCCTATTGTTAAATATATATTATATAGTAAATTTTAATTATTTACAAAATTAAACAACACTATAAGAATTAAAAGTCAACCAATCATTTAAATTAATCTTATAAATAATATTTATTTATAAAATATTAATTATTTACTATATATTTACAATATTAAAATAGAAACATTTAAATTTAATCACACTATCAAAAAAATAAAAGCCACACGAACAAACATACTGCGGCATAATATTATTATTTATTTAGTATCTATTTACAACATTTAAATAGAACCAATTAAATTTAATCACACTATCAAAAAAATAATAGCAGCACGAACGGACTGACGCCAACACTCAAGAACATGGAGTTGCAGAAGTCTCTGTGAATACCTAACGGAGTGAAATCCTCGCGTGTTGATGTAGAAAATCCAAAAAACCTAATCGCTCCTCCCTAGCGTTGTGCAAAAAAAACCCTCAAAAATCTCACAGAAAAAGCCTTGCAAAAATCCAAATACTGTAAAACTGCATTATCATAGGATTATTTATAAGTTTGAAAAAAAGAAAAAGGGCGGTGTTCTTTCCTATTCTTAGAGAAAAATTATAGGTAAGGCTCAAATTCACCGCTTTTACTTGTAGTTAAGGTTCAAATTTGCCGCTTTTACTTGTAGTTAAGGTTCAGATTCACCATTTGTTTTCTGGCAACCAAATCCCGACGAATCTGACGCAGCTGGAAATGGTGTTTATTTTAGGCACATTTGGGCACCATATCCTAGCCATATTTGTGTCGTACCGTATTCATACCAGTTTCAAATATGGCAGTACACGTATCAAATAGCAAAGGGTGCCGTATCCTACAACCTTGGTTTCAGCTCCTCAAGAAGCTCTCCAAAATCTAGTTAGATAAAAAATAAAACTAAGCATATATCCAAAAATGAGCTTCCAATTCCACTTTATACTTCTCATTGCCCTAAAAGTGACTTTATTTTAATATTTTACTTTTATGGTACATTAGTCTTTTTTTACTAAATATTTAAAATAATTAATGTAAGTTGTTTTTTACTTTATGCATTTTCGACAACTTAATATTAATTATTTAATTATTAAATATTTCCCGCACCACCAACTAAAACTGTGGAAAATACAAAAACCCGATCAAAAGTGACATCTGAAGGTGCAAAAATACTTGAAAGCTCCTCAAAAACATCAAACATCCCTTCTGGTACAACTAACAGTTAGCGAGAAATCCATAGCTACAATCAAAGTTGACATGATCGAAAATAGGGACGTTACAATCTGTCCTCTCCAAAGATTGCTTGCCCTCAAGCAATGCCAAGGCACCCTCAATAACAACTAGTTGAGCCCAACTCGACCCAAGTGTAATCCTAGGGTCCCAAATCGATCTCTAGAAATATCCACCATGCTACCATTGTGCTACTTTGATAAAAACTGTCAACTCATCATGCCCACTCTGCACTCCTCTCTTCTGTAACCCCAAAATGCAAACATCAACAAAACCTAAATTGAGATACCTGTGAGGGTTGAAATCTATATCATGAAAAATCTCCTACCAAGGCGCCTCAGTGGGGTCCACATCTGCAATCCCACTACCAAACCAATCCTGGCCAATAGGGAATATAATCTGCTCAATCCCCAAGAATAATCATCAGCATATCTCCTCAGGATGTCTTGGAAGTGATGCTAATCAATCCTTGACCAAAAGCTGATAAGGACAATGACAACAGTGTCATCACTGGAATTATTCATCTTGAAAATACTTTCCCGATTATAGATTGATAATCCCTCACTGACACTTAATCTCCAATTGTCAAAAAACCAACTTCGAGCACACCAACTCACCCAATTAACTACAATTGTCACAACATCTGCAAATATATATATCAACATCTTAGAATGATTGTAGTAACCATTACTTGCCCTAGTGGAAGCTAGACATAACTACACTAAATTTGTAAATACTCCCACAACCTGCTGCTAATAAGCTTGCAAGTACTCAAAGTCAATCTGCCCATAAATTGATGTTGCAATAATCAGCGTGGAAATTCAAGGGCAGTACTTGTCATAAAAAATACCCTTGAAAACATAGGAGATGTGAGTGGAAATGACCATAGAGACTCCTCCAATAAGCAAATTACTGCTACCAATCAACACTGACCAAGAATTACTCCATTGCTAAGCTAAAGGTATCGGCCAATCCATTTGTATATGAACATTCAAAGTTCTATGTAGGCTGATTGGAAAGGGGACAGCAGTGCCAAATCGAAGTTTTGTCCACCACCCCAATTCTAAGTCGGCATCTCACAACTAAAGATTGTACCTGGATCCCAAATCTTGTGATTATCACCAATCATACTCACACGTACGTCCTCATAGCTGCTGAAACAAAAGATGACAGCAGTGTTAAGTCTGAAAATCTGATTTGTAATCTCCTCGAGAATGCTTCCACTGTCATAGACTAGTGATCCCTTGTCAACACTGAACCTCCAAGTGTTAGAGTGACAATACAATGCACACAAACCCATGCAATCAGTTGCAATCTTCAATGCAAGGTCTGATAAATTTGTGATCAACGTTATAGAACAACCACCAAGAACTTGCAAATAAGATATTCAAGTTTTTGTAAATATTAATAAACAATATTGTAATATACTAATAAGTAATAATAATATTATAATTGTAATTCATAACTTGCAAATGCAAGATATAAAGCTTCACTTTTTCTTACTTGGTGTTTGGATCTCTCTTCCTCGTTCACATAATTTGGAAAAAACCAAAGCCCCCCTACCTGCCTTAGAATTTTGCAACTCTAAAAGGATGAGGTCTCTGACTTCAGATACAGGTGTCATCCTTTCAATACAAGTGAATAGGCCCTCCATAACCTCTCCATTAACATTCATGAAGCCATCAGAGAAGTAGAACTTGGGGTTGTGTAATGAACCGAACCAAAAAAAAAAAAAAAAATTTAATGAGCAGCTCAGCACAACAAGTACCTGTTAAGGTTAGCCCAAATCCAAACAACTACTGGAAAGTAACTATACACCAAGAATGTACACCAGGATCCCAATGCCGGGCAAGGTGTGAGCATATGGCGCCGAGGATCGTCAGTACTCAAATGAAAGAACAGTGTTGAAAGTAACCCAACCCAAGAATGTGCACCAAGACCCGATGTGGGTGAGGTGCTAGCATATGGCGTTGGGGATCTATGTATTTGGTGACGGCTCAGCCGATCAGCAATATGATTATTACAATGCAAGAACAAGAAGTAAATGGGCGGCTTGCCAACCCCTTCCACTTTTCAGCGGGCAATATAGAAAGAGAAATGCAGTAAAGAAAGACTAAACAAGACCAGTCTCTTCCACAAACGTGAGAATTACAATAGACTGAGCAAAGACGAGTCTCTTCCACAAACGTGGGAAATAGAAAGTTGCAAGGAATGAAGATGGCTGAATAGTACTACTGTAATAGCCTTATAATGATATATTTTCCTGCAAATAACACTATATTAGAAGAGTCTTATTGCTACAATAATGTATTATATCTCTCCTATCACCAAATGACTCAATCCACACAAACCCAATCCCAAAATGACAAACTTCTAAAATCTGATATGACAGACTGTAATGTCCCCTTCTCGGCAGTGATCAGTTTTGTTGACCATTGGCCTATTCCGGAGACCTATAGGCTAGTTGGAGGCTAAAATTAGGGTTTCCACTTCGGAGGTGTTTTTGAGGTCTTGCATGTTGGAGTTTTTGACGCATGTCTAGTGGAGCTTTCTGGGTTTTTGGAGAGCTTCGCAATGAGGTAACATGCATGACAAGATATTGACTTGCGTTCTCGGCTGCTTTTTGGAGGCTTGCATGTTGGAGTTTTCCAATTTGGATTATGGATTCCTTCTGGGTTTTTAGAGAGCTTCACGATGGTGTGACATGCAACTAAATCAGAGAACTTTTCCGGACTTACTATTTTTAGTAAGTTGCGATGGCTACTCAAAATGTGGAGAAAATGAGTTTGGAACAACTTACTATTTTTAGCAGTATGCTAGTTTTAGTAAGTTCTATTTTTGGCAGTGCTATTTTTAGCAACAGTTCAGCAGTTCAGTGCAGTGGCTATTTCTGGCAGGTCAGCTTGAGCAGTGGTCTCCAACATTTGAGGTGATTATTTTGGCAAGTTTGATATTTGATGAAAAATAATGTTTTAAGTGAAAAATATTTGGCTAAGGCATTGTCGGAACCCTGGTGGTTCTCTGTTTCAAACCCTAATTGTTTTTGTATTGTTTTTGCAAATTTTGGTTTTTTTGTGATTTTGAGGGTTTTTTGACAAAATAATAAATGCTGCGATTTTACTAAGAAATTGCAAATAAAATCTAAATAAATTCAATAATGCAATTTTATGCTTAGATCTTGCTCAAATATGATAGGCGCCTCAATGTATTTAACTTCCAGAGCAATTACAATAATAAGTATGGAGCTATAAATGAAATACAATCAATTTATTGAAGAAAAACCTGATTTCTCTTAAAGGCGGCTGTAATAAATGCTGATGGTACGGCCAAAAATAATAGTCTCCAGGCTCGAAAAACCATGCAAAAATCTCTTGTAGACCAAGGCGCTCAAGATCCAGTCACCAGTATCTGAGGAATAAATGCGTTCCTCCAGAGAAATAAAGGTACGACCTTGCTGGTACGGCCAGGTACAGCAATGAATTAAGAAGTACGGCTTCTTGTAATATGTGCCAGAACACTGATAACTAATCTCTGCTCAAGTCGCCCCTGTCTGTTGATGATTATCTCTGAAAACCTCTGCCAAAATGGATGAATAAGCACAATCTGTGATCTCTGTGTGAAATCACCAAGTGCAAGCTTCAGCTGGTATTTCACAGCCTCAGTCTGCCTGATCTCTGAAGAGTTTTCGTTTTCCAGAAACCCTAAGGTTTGCAAACTCCAAAGCTCAGATGCAAGAAGACAAAATTGAATAATAAACATGATAGTTCGATTTTGCCTGTGATAGGTATATATTGCCTTGAGGAAAAATTCGACCCATTCTCCTTTTTAATAAATCATTTAAATTAATGATTTAATTTGCACTTTTGACTTGGGAGAAATAATTAATTATTGGCGTCCCCTTTTTAATGAATATAAACACTCATTAAGTCACCTTTTAATAATATATTATAAAGTATAATTAAATACTTTATAATTAAGCCAAATAATTAAATATTTAAATATTTCAATAAAGTGACTTTAATATAAAGACAAATTATTAAATATTTAATAACTCTACTCATTTCATTTCAATAAATCAACTAACTCAAGCAAACTCAATGATTCTCGAAATGAATTTAATAACCAAAAATTCTCACTAAATAAAATTTCCACCACCTAACTTCTAAAAATAGAAAGTTTCTCAAATGTTCATCGGAAGACTTCAAGGCCCAACCCGACACAACCGCAACCGAGCTACCAAACACCGAGCAATCCAGCCTGATGATCCCTTCAGACACTCTCACAGTCTTCACGAGGATCTAAAAGATAGGCTAATCCTTTTGTCAACTCACCAGTGTTGACTAGGATGGGGACATGACAGGCATGGATAACGATTTGAGATAAGGATTTTTATAATGTTTATTAATTAAACATTTTGGAGGCCTTATTTGATGAATTAATATTTAAGTGAAATATGTGTTAAGGCAAAAGGAGATGCCTAGCTTGGAGACATTTGAGTTTAATTAAATATTTCACTTAAATCTTTTAGTGAAATATTTGCAAATTATAGAATATTTCACTTAAGTCTACCTTGGACGCCTTTTGGTGATATATTTGCATTTTATTAAATTATATTTCCACATATGGGTTGGAAATGAAATGCAAATGAAATTTGGAGAAAAGGTGAAAAGTGAATTTCATTTAGGCACCCTAATTGGAGGGAAAAGAATATTTGAATTTGGAGACAAAAAAGTTATAAATAAGAGACTTGGCCTTCAATTGGATTATCTATTGTTGCTTATCATATTGTTATGCTGCTGAAATGCTTTCAGAGCTTACTTCGAGGGATGCATACCTCCTAGTTCCTTCGCTTGGTTTCGTGCTTGGATGATAGCACCTAGCTAAGTTTTCAAAGACTGCTTCTCGTCCAGACTAGCAGATAGAGCATCAAAGTGGAGATTTTAGAGATTTGTGAGTTTTGCATTTGCTAATTAGGGTTTTGCTGAAATAGATTTTTATTCATATCTCATTGTAGGAATTTTGTATTGTTCTAGGTATTGGATTGTCGAGTTTTGCAGCTTTGGGCGCCCCTCTATGCCAAGTTGCCGATTTTTTAGAGGTGTCTTGGATTTTATCTTGTTGGTAGAACATTTCTTGAGGCTGTACCATTCTGTTTTGCCTGGAAAATGTTTAGAAAAAAAAATACTTCAATTTGTCAACTGTTTCTTTGTCTAGTCTTCATTGTCATCATCCTAGCTTTCGTTTGCATCAAGTCTCATGTCATTCTGGAAAGTATTGAGTGAGTTGTGAGTATTTTAGTGGGTATCTATGTTGCTGATCTGTATTTTCCAGTTTGCTGGTTTTTATATCAGACTTCCAGAAAGTTCAAGTTTTTGTGTGGTTCCTTCAATTATTGTTGAGGCAAACAATTAGAACAGCACTCAATCAGTTATTGCTTGATTTATCAGCTTGTACCAACTGTAATCTGCAGATTGTTACATTGTAAGGCTGCAAATAGTAGTACTATTTCAGTCATTTTAATATTCTGCAGTCTCCTTAGTTTAGAGCAGCAAACTTAATGATCTTTGGACGGTTTACCGCCAGAGAGGATAAATGAACAAACACTCTTAAATTCTTAGATGGTTTACCGCCAAGGAGGAAAATAAATAACTTTGTATTTCTCTCTCTTCCCACTGAACAAGTGGATGCCTGCCTTTAGCGGATGAAACTCTTTCTTTCATTGTAATCACTCCCGCTGAATAAGTGGTGGAGCTTCCTTTCAGTTTTGCTTCAGTTCAAATTTATCACTAACGACCCTCTTACCATATGACAGCTTCAATCTCATCCTGAGATTGAGTGCGCATTCTTGGTTAAGAGTTTCTTTCAGTTGTTGGATTTCGGATTGAGCTAACCTTAACGGGTATTTATTTGTTGAACTACTCAAATAAAAAGGAAAAAAATTGGTTCGGCTCATTACACAGACCAGCAACTAGAAAATGCAGACCAGCAACACTGTGACCCACTAAAATGCTCATAACTCTCTCATAACTACTCTGAATGACATGAGACCAAGTGCAATGAACTCCTAGGAAGATGGCGACCAATTTATAACCAAGAAATAGCTGCAACAACTACTCAATGAATTATCTAAACATTTGTCAGGCATGATGAAGTAGAACGGCCTCAAGAGGGGCGACTTCTGCAAAATAAAATCCAAATCTGCATATTAAAATCTGAAACTCTCCAAAAAGAGGCGCCCAAGGATGACAATGACAAATGAAAACTACCCAGAACAATATAAAATTTATTCTATGACTTATGAATAAAAACTACTTTCAGCTATGCATAACCAGCAACTTCAAAAGACTCAAAAACTTCAGAAAACTCCATCTCAAGTGCTCAATCTGTTCTCAAGAGTCAAGAACAGCCATAATCTTAACTAGTTGCTATCTTTCAAGCAAAAAGCTAAGCCAAGCTAGGAGGTGTGCATTCCTCGAAGCAACTCACTCACCATTTCGGCAGCATAACAATATATTTCTTCATGGATGAGAAATGAAGAACAAGTGACTCCCTTTTATAGATTTGTGATGATCTTCTAGAAGCCTCTAGAAAGTGCGCCCAAATTCAAATTTCAAGTTGACTTCTATTTCCCCCTTCAAATGGAATCCAAATTCAAATGCAATTTCATTACTTCAAGTCGCCCTTTTCCAAGAATGAAGTAATTCTTTTAATAAAATAATGCTCCTCTCCAAATTGGCGTCCAATTCCCAAGGTGACATTTTCACTTTAGAAATATCAAAAATAACTCCTCATGAGGCGTCCACCCCTCAAGTTCCCCCTTTTTAAAAACAACTTGAAGTTGTGATGCTAGGCTAAGGGGATAAAGTGAAAATATATTATTACTTTAAAATAACTCTTCTCACCCAAAAATTGCATCATGAAGCCAAAAATCAACATTTCCACAAAACTACCTAAAAAGAAAAGCCAACTGTACTAAGGCCAATCAGGACCACTGCCAAAAATAGAATTTACTAAAAATAGTAAATTTAGCAAGTTGCTTGGATCAATGTGCAAACTGAACCATTGCAAAGCTCTCTGAAAACCCAGAAAGAATCCGTGATCAAAAATCCCAAACTCCAAGATGTAGCCGTCATAACTTACTAAAAATAGTAAGTCTGGAAAGGTTGCCCGACGCAGTTGCATGTCATACCTCTACGAAGCTCTCTGAAAACCCAGAAGGAATCCAAAATCCAAACAACCAAACTTCAACATGCAAACCCCCAAATCTTCAAAAGAAACCACCAAGCAGCTGGAAACGCTAATTCTGCCTCTGACTCACCGACAACACACCGGGGATAGGCTATCAATCACTGGAAAGTGTAGTGCTAAAAATGGGGACGTTACAAGTTGAGAAAGTACCTCACTGCATGAATGGGTTGGTGGAGTTGATTGTTCCACCTTCGATCAATGATCTCCCAAATAGGGGTAAATCTATTTGCATCCCCCATGTAATAGTGTTGGATGGCCTCTTTGGCCCTATCCATTGCCACATAAAGATATCCCATCACATTTTTCTCGCTATCCACCAAGCGCAAGACCCTCACCAATGGCTTAGTCACCTATGAAGTACAAAGTAAACCAAATTTAAATTACACCTTACAATGAAACAAAATACTTATAGAATTTTAAATTAAGAATAAAGGATTAAATCTCAAAATTCATTAGAGTTGAAGTTACCTTGACAATCTCTAATGCTCTAGTTGCAAATTGACCATCAAAGATTATTACTACAATATTTTCTCCATCAACCTTCTTTGAGTAAGTTGAGTCTACCCATGGTTGACTCACAAACATCTACTTCAAGGAAGTCAATAAACCAATGATACTTTGCAACGTTAAAAAATTAGTTGCAAACCTTGTAGCACCCAATCGCACAAGCTCTTTCCCCTTGGTGTGATCTCTCATCAATTGAAGAACCCATGGGTGATTATATATATATTTTGTTATGTCTCTTGCTTTTTCTACAATTGGTTTCACCCAGTCAATTTTGCCTTTTTCCTCCAAAAGAAGGTCAAGGCAATGAGCTGCACAAGGAGTCCACAAAACTATTGGATGCCTCGCTTGAAGCAATCTACTAGCTGTCACATATGAAATATCCCACCCCTTGTTGAGACATTTGCTATCTGACAACTGCTTGTGTGGTTGCTTGTATTTTTGAATGAGTTTTGGTTTTGTTCGGTTTTTGCAAAATTTGTGCTAGGAAATGCAAATAACATATACCAATGCCAGATAAAAAAAATATTGAATGAAAATACTAAGATGTTTCAAATCAGATTTATGATATCTTTTGCAATGAACAATATACTTCCAATATAGATTTAATCTTTGCATTTCATTAACAAAAACTCATACCCAGATTTCAAATACATTGAATGCTGGTCTAAAACTTTATATCAGCAAATCTGGAGATGTTTACCAGCAACAGGATAACCCTTACAATGGACGCCTATCAGCAATTACTGTTTTCTCCACCATGAAAATACTTTAATCTGATATTAGACGCTCAGCCGCCCCCAATGATAATAATTGCAGCTCCTAACCCTAGGCGTTTCAAAAAAGAACACAAACACCACACTTAAAGAGCTGTACAGCCTGGGAATGATCAAAAGGTACGGCCCAAGAGGTTGAAACAGCAAATAGCAAACAGCAGCTGTAAAAATTTTGATCTTCAGCAATATTCTTCAATTAACCCTTGAATTGTCCCTCCAATATGGTCAATGTGACCATTGTATGATAGCCACCAGATGAATGCAACCTTTGGGTGATATTTCACACCTGTAGGAAGCAAATCAAAGAGATACCACGTTCTCCAAGATTGAATTTGCAGCAAAACCCTAGGTTTCACCTTCAAATGCCAAAGCAACAAAGCCAAGTGTTGAGAGAATGATCAATAATCCTAAAATGCTTTTCAAAATGCCTTTATAGACCTCCTTCACCAAATGGCACGATTTCCCATGTATATTCAATCATTAAATATAATATAATTCATTTGCTTTTGCACTTTATATTATTCCTCAAAGTGGGCACCCAAAATTAGTGCTTTTGTAATTGGAATTTATAATATTAAATACCACTTTAATAATAAAGTCAATTAAACATTTAATGATGTGCACTTTTATAATTAATTAATTATTATTAAAGTATAACTTTAATAATAATTAAATACTATAACTCCATTAATAACCCTCATAAATCAATTCCGTCAACACCAAGAGGTAGCCCACTGAATTCATTGCTCACTAGGGTGTCTTACTAAAAATAGTAAGGTTGGCCTCTAACAACCCATTGACTTACCATAAATAGTAAGTACATATAAATGAAGCCAGAAACCCCCGAATATAATACTCTCTGAATATGCCAAGGATCTAGAGTTGACAAATATTGCAAACTGCCAACTAAAGAACCAGATATCTCCAAAACAGGGCCCTCTAATCACCGTCATTAGCCTACGAGGACCCGATGATAGGCTAAACCACCAAACTTTGATGCTCGCTATAAAGGGGACATTACAGTCCGCCCTCCCCGAAATTGCTTGTCCTCAAGCAATCTCAACTGAATAGGAAACACTACTCCACCAGAAGCCCAAGAGAAGAACTGTAAAATGACCCTCCTATCGCCAAATAACACTTGCAGCATCAGCATAGACACAACTGATAAAACACACTAACCAAGGCCAACCCTTGCATCATGTGCCTCAGAAGTATAATCACCAAGAAGAAGCAACTCTAGAAACTGACATGATTTGCTTCTCTCATCTACATAAGGGTATACATCATACCAACTATCTAACTCATGCGCACCAAAATTGTGCATCGGAATCAAAACATGTACATGTGGATCAAAAGTGAAACTGTATGCACTTTGCACAATGTACACACTATAAAACTCATCAGTAAACCCTGTCTAGAATCCTGATGCACAAGAAGGATCCCAAAGCAATTTGTAGAGTGCCCAACAACATAACCACTGTATCCACGAGTAGAAATCAAACTATGCTCAGCATCACTATAGGCAACTACCCCAATGTAGGAAAATCTACCAATCATAAAAACAGTGCAGATAATTCCCGGATCCCATAACCAGAATGGAAGTCCGCCATGCATATCACCCATTGAATTCCACTACACTACTCTGATATCAACTCCACCATGCTAAGAGTGGTGAAGCAACCCAATGGGATCCATCCGAACGACAATGCCAAACTTGTCACCACCTGGGTCCCAACACAGGATGGCAGGAAAACTGCTCTAATACCACTGAAATATCCCACCCCTTGTTGAAATATCTACTATCTGACAACCGCCTGTGCATTTGCTTGTATTTTTGAATGAGTTTTGGTTTTGTTCGGTTTTTGAAAGATTTGTGCCAGGAAATGCAAATAGCATATACCAATGCCAGATAAAAAGAAATATTGATGAAAATACTAAGACATTTCAAATCAGATTTATGATATCTTTTGCAATGAACAATATACATCCAATATAGATTTAATCTTTGCATTTCATTAACAAAAACTCATACTTGGATTTCAAATACATTGAATGCTGGTCTAAAACTTTATATCAGCAAATCTGGAGATGTTTACCAGCAACAAGATAATCCTTACAATGGACGCCTATCAGCAGTTATTGTTTTCTCCACCATGAAAATACTTTAATCTAATATTAGACCCTTAGCTGCCCCCAATGATAATGATTGCAGCTCCTAACCCTAGGCGTTTCAATAAAGAACACAAACGCCACACTTAAAGAGTTGTACGGCCTAGCTGATATGAAATGTACGGCCTGGGAATGATCAAAAGGTACGGCCCAACAAGTTGAAACAACAAATAGCAAACAACAGCTGTAAAGCTTTTGATCTTCAGCAATATTCTTCAATTAACCCTTGAATTGTCCTTCCAATATGGTCAATGTGACCACTATATGATAGCCACCAGATGAATGCAACCTTTGGGTGATCTTTCACACCTGTAGGAAGCAAATCAAAGAGATACCACGTTCTCCAAGATTGAATTTACAGCAAAACCCTAGGTTTAACCTTCAAATGCCAAAGCAACAAAGCCAAGTGTTGAGAGAATGATCAATAATCCTGAAATGTTTTTCAAAATGCCTTTATATACCTCTTTCACCAAATGGCACGATTTCCCATGTATATTCAATCATTAAATATAATATAACTCATTTGCTTTTGCACTTTATATTATTCCTCAAAGTGGGCACCCAAAACTAGTGCTTTTATAATTTGACTTTATAATATTAAATACCACTTTAATAATAAAGCCAATTAAACATTTAATGATGTGCACTTTTATAATTAAATACCATAACTCCATTAATAAGCCAGTGTTCCACAGGGACGCGTCCCCCCCAAAAATCTTGTCGTTTTCGAGACGGGGATGTTTTCAAGACTCAGAGATGTTAGGGAAACGTCCCCTCGCCTTCCCCCTGCTTCTCCCCCGCCTCCGAGACGTCTCTCTTCTGAGGGGACTTCTGGACGTCCCCATGACTTCCAGACGTCCCTCGAACTAGAAGAAACTTCCAGACGTCCCTTAAAAATGCAATAAATTTAAAAAAAAAAAAAACGCAAGTAAAAATTTTAAATTTTAAAGTATTTTCAAAAGCCTAAAAGGCTAAATCAACTATGCCTTTGACTTTTTCTTCTATTTTCATTTTGCTATTTACACAATTGAGCAATGGGTGTCTGAGTTTGGGCGATTGAAATCATTGCAATGTGTTTAAACTTTAAACTTTACTTAATTCCTTAGGCTTCTACAGTTATACATCTTTTTATAACTAATTTTTCAAGTACTATATGTATTTCAGCTCCAAACCTCCCGTCCCCCTTGCGCCCCCAAACTTACACCCCCATCCCCAAAACCTGCCCCCGTCCCGATCCCCAAAACCCCGTGTAACACTGTTAATAACCCTCATAAATCAATTTTGTCAACGCCAGGAGGTAGCCCACTGAATTCACTACTCACCAGGGTGCCTTACTAAAAATAGTAAGGTTGGCCTCTAACAACCCATTGACTTACTATAAATAATAAGTACATATAAATGAAGCTAGAAACCCCTGAATATAATACCCTCTGAATATGCCAAGGATCTGGAGTTGACAAATACTAAAAACTGCCAATTGAAGAACTAGATATCTCCAAAACAGGGCCCTCTAATCACCATTATTAGCCTATGAGGACCCAATGATAGGCTAAACCACCAAGATCTAATGCTCGCTAAAAAGGGGACATTACAACATATGCCACTACATTGTCAATGACAACTTGGACAACATTTTCTATGCCCACCTCTAAAACAACCTGCTCCAACATCAAGCTCAAATTTTCTTCCTTCTTTATTATGTTGGAGGCATCAATTGACTTTAGAAAAGCCATCACACCATTTGAAGCCACTATAAAATTGATAAGAGTGCAGTTTCTTCCATTTGTCCAGCCATTTGAAAGAATTGAGCATCCATACTTTTTCCATTGCTTCTTTTCATCTTCTACAATTCCTTTTGCATCTGCAATAGCATCTTCATGTAACTTGCCACTTAGATCTCTTGGACTAGGGGCTTTGTACCCTTTCCTTGCAACTGTCAATGTTGTCATCAAACTCTCCCAATATGGACTCCTTGCCACATTGAAGGGATGGTTGTTATAAAACCAAAAATTTGCACAAGCCTTGTCTACTTCTTTGTGCACCTCCCCATTCCACCCAATACCTTCCATTGAAGGTTGTGATCCTAGAACATTTCTAGGCACAAAAAACTGGAATTTGCTCGAACGGGATGAAGTGGATGGGGTAACGCAATTGGCATGTAAACGTGGACCGCGACTAGAGCCCGCAATGCTTTGAGTTTGCATATTCACCCCAAAATCTTCAGCTAAATTAGGAGCAATGGCTTCTTGCATGGCTGCTTTTGTCTTTTCTCTCTTTATTTCTTTTTCAAGTGCTGCAAGAACATCTAACATCTCCTATTTCACCTCTTCAGTGGATTTTTCACATGCCTTTGAATCACAACATGGAATACCAGCAAGATGGTATTTGAGGCAATTGATGCCTCCATTAATCCTCTTCTTGCAATGAGTACAAATAACACTCCTTGGTATTGGCCCATAATAACCATGTTTCCAAGTAGGATCACGGCTACCAGGGGGTCTCCTTTCAATGGGCTGACTTGTGGCAGCTGTGTCTAAACCAAATGTAGAGGCGAATGCCTTTGTGATTAAATATTAACCTACAATATTAGAAGTTGAATAATAAATATATTAGAAGTAAGCTATAACAAATCTAGTACAAAGGAATAATCAACTAATTGTTTAACTTTATTCAATCATTATCTAATTTTAGTTTTTTCATTCTTATATTTGTATTTTTTGTTGGATGCGCATTGATTTAATTTACTTGTATACAAATTGGCATTGCAGTCCTAAGTCCTAACTCCTAACCTTGTTGACTGTTGCAAATTTGCAGGTGGGAGCAGCAGATTATCATTACATAGCAATTGCTCAAAATTATACTATATTTAATAATTTATTGCAGATATTCCACTATAAAAGTACTTTGAGACTTTCAGTTTCAATCATAGTTCGCAAATGGGCGAGAAATCTATGTGGATGAACAAAAGTAGTATGTGTGGATATATATGTATGCATGCAAGTTTGCAACATGTGTGTGTAACTTGTAAGTTGTAAGTATGATGTTTGTGTGTGTAGGTATGTATGTATATAGAGTCAAGACTACTCTATGCACACATACATATCTATACATACGTCACATACACATGATGCCAAGTTTGCATGCATATACATACTCAAACATATCTATACACACAGTGCACACAATCACACAATTTCTTGTTTCATATCAGTGTATCGTGATATCATATTATGATATTAGCATCAATCATTTTAGAAATTGAAATTTGAGCATGTTTACTCATTAATGAAAGATTAAATTATCTATGACAGGTATGAGTTTATTATTTAATTGTTCATCATCATTTTAGAAGTTGAAATCTGAAGATGTTTACTCATGCGGAGACATCTACCTCAACTCGTAGATGTTGAGGTAGACGTCTCCGCATGAGTAAACATGCTCAAATTTCAACTTCTAAAATACTAAAATGATTATGAACAATTAAAAATTTAAAACTAAACTGTCATACATATGATTTTTGTTTAACTTTACATACAATGTGATAACTGATATGAGTAAACATGCTCAAATTATAACTTTTAAAATGTTGATGAAATATGATGATATGAGCTCTGTTTCTACTTATAAACCCGCGTTTCAGCACTACTTTGTTTCAAACTTTCATCACTCATGGCCATGCATAGAAATTTTATAATTGGATATTTGGCACTTGGTAGTTGGCAGAGTATGTAACCAGTAACAGTAAAGTAACAATGAAATTTTATAACTTAATAGAGTACGGATTAAGTTTGTTGTACCCAAAACAATTTTTTTGCTTCATTAAGGCATTTTGCTTAAAATGGTCTAAACCTTGTAAAATTGTTGTCAGAAGTTAGTTTTTGGGCATACAATGTATGGGCTTTTAGTCAATTTGATTTCTAGAAGATACTGGTAAAATTTGGAAATTTTGAAAATTAGGGTTTTTGGACCCCTATGTTTAAGTAAAAAACCCTAAAAATGGAATCTTGTCAGAATTGATTGAAAATTATTTTGATTAGCTTATTTCACTTCACGATCATAGTGGTGAAATCAAAATCAAGAAAAAGTCAGTTTAAGTTTGGTGGGTAGTTTTCACTTTTTCAGATGAAAAATTAGGACCTCTAAGGTCGTCAATGGCAGATGGCCAGATACCAGGTGTTGAAATCTAAGCTTAAAATGCTCCAACGAAGATTCTATTGCGAGATATGTTCGAAATGATGCTTCGTCATGGAGGGGATTTTCGTCGAGGTGAAAATCATCGAAATTTTTCTTAGTAAATTCATAGGTTGCTGGTTTTAAATTTAAAAGTGCAGATTTGTGAAAATCAGAATCATTATTTCGGTCCTTGTGAGAGTTATTGATTTGGCATCTTAAATCAAGCCAAGGAGAGATCTTTATATGATGTAATGCTAATCTTTCATATTCCTATGCTCTTGGCAGGCAAATGAGCTTCATTTTGTAAACTGACAGTAGTACTGGCAGTAATTCTCAATCTTGTTCAATTCTGATTTGTAATGCTCACTTTACATTCTGAAGTTGTTTAGTAATATCTTGCATCTCCGCCCTATGGTAGCTCCTTTCCCACTCCGGGTTAGAAAGCACATTCTGGGTGTCGAGTACTTTCAGCATTATAGTTATTTCTTTCAAGCATTGTAATTTCTGTTATCTCCGCCATATGGTCGCCTCATTTCCGTACTGGATTGAGTAGCACATACTTGGTGTCGAGTGTGCTTTCAGTACATTAGATTTCAAGGATCCTCTGACCACATGCTCGTCGCTCGCCGGCGCATCTTGGTTAGAGTTCTTGCATAAGCATTTTGATTAAGATCCTCTGACCAATGCTCACACCTTGCCCACATCGGGATCCTGGTGTACATTCTGGTTAGAGTTGCTTCAGCATCGTTTTGGTTTAGCTGCTAACCTTAACGGGTGCATTGGTTTGTAAACTGTTATTGAAAGTTCAAAAAAAAAAATTGGCTCGGAATATTTCATTGATCTATAATGTTCTAATGTCCCTTTGAGAAACACTTTGAATGCAAGTTTTGGGTTTAAGTGCTTCCACCAGAAAGGGATCATTACATGCCTACAAGACTTCACGATTTATTTAACCTTCAATCAAATCTGCAAATCTCATTTCCACACAATCTATAACTCTAAATGAGCTACACCGAATTAAGAAGGGAAGATCTTTCACCATCAAGGCTAATCTTTTCCAAGAGGGTTTTCACCCTCAAGAAGGCTGAGATGAATAGAGTTCAATCTCCCAAACTACAAGGGTCTCATCAAAGAGAATGTAATAATCTGCATAATCCAAATGAGCTCACAAACCCCTTTTATAACCTTTTCCAAAAACTTTCTAGAAAACACAATATAAAATCACTTTATTAATTAAATAAGCTTTATATCCCCAAAAAGTGATTTATTTTATTATTTAATTATTCTTGGCACCCAAAGTCACTTTATCAACGTCTCAACATTTAAAACTTTCCATTCTCATTCCAACGAACTATAATACTGAGGTGCTTTTTAAAAAATTTAAATAATGTAAAGCAACCTAGTAATATAATTAAAAAAGCCATTTATACTGCCAAGTTGCAAAAACCACCGAAAAGCATTGAAATAAAAACTATGACTACTCAGAAGTGATACCGATGATGAATAATGAGAAAAGAAGCCAACTAGGTGACTTGCTAAAAATATTCACTCCCTCCAAAAATCTTGAACACATTAGAAGTCGAAAATAACTTCAGAAAGTGACATGTGAGTCCTCTAGACCATCAAAGCTCACTGGTAACTTCAAATAACCCCTTTGATAAGGCTGACACACACCCAAAAGGTCAGTGCCAGCTGCAATGCAAGAGATCTCGAAAATGGGGACATTAAAATTTGATTCATAAGAAACTAAACAAAACAATTCATTAGCACAAAAAAAGAAGTGTCTTATTGGTGGGAAGAAGGAACGCAATCTCCAAGAATGTTGGTATAGTTATTTTGCAAATGGTTAATCTAGCTAGTGAAAGCAACAACAAAATTCCTAGGGGAACAAGAAGAAGAATCACCATTGGTAGAAAGAACACAAGCAATAAGGAAATGTTGCTTCAACAAGTGATTCTAACAAAGAAGATTTTTTATATGTTGTGGAGACTCAAGCCTCCACTTTTGAAAGTTTTGTTGGGTATGTTTATTTTGATGCATCTAGACACATGATAGGAGAACAAGAGTGGTTCTACAACATCAACACATCAACTTCATATGGGGAAGTTTCACTTGGTGATGATACATCCTATGAAGTGTAGAGTATTTGAGACATTTCTCTACCACTCAAGACTTACAAGTGTCAACTTATAAAGGTTAATTACGTTATAGGGTTCATGAAGATTTTTTTTGTCAATAAATCAATTGCTAGAGAACAACTTGAAGATTAAATTTGATAGGCATAATTGTGAGAAACTTTGTCTCATTTAGAACAACACTCATATTGAAGTTGTTGCTCATATGTTAGGCCTCAAAAAAAATTGTTGATTGATGCCAACCATGAAGACAAGACCCTTGCAATAAAAACAAACCCATCCACCACTTTTTGGCTCAAAAGGTTTGGTCATCATTATTAAGCTATCTTCTTTCCTTAGGTAAACAAGACATGGTGTGAGGACTTCCCCCTAAAAGAAAACATAAGTTCTTTGCTCCAACCATCTTGTTGGGAAACAACATTGGACTTATTTTCCTATTGTAGAAACAAGAGCCTCCAATCCCCTAGATTTGGTGCACACCAATCTGTGTAAAACCATGACACCTCATAATCATGCTTGATATTTTCAAATTTTTTTTGTGGATGATTATACAAGAAAAATATGGGTATATTGGTTAACTAGCAAATATCAAACATTTGTAAAATTCAAAGAATTCCAAGCCCTTGTAAAATAAGTCATTTTTTCACCACCTCAAGGCCAATTGCTTAGATCAAGGGGGAGAATTTGTTAGTAAAGAGTTTTCAAACCACCTTCAACAACATGGGATTAAAAGATAGTTGCCCACAAGGATTCACTTGTTAAGGATAAGCCATAAGGTACATCTAAAAGTAGCAGTAATATTTTACATATGAAGTTACTAGCTCTGCCTCTGTCCATTTTATGAACACTGAATAGCCTCTTTTTGTAATAACATATAAGGCTTTTTTCCTTTTTTCCCTTTCTAGGCAATATTTGACATATTTATGTTTTCTTTTCTTTTTCTAATGGTTTGTTGTTTGCTATTAACAGGTATTAGTGAATCAGTGGTAACTAATAACACATTCAATTTATAAAATAGAGAAGAAATCCCTAATTTAATTTTTAACTTTTGAAATGTATTTCTTGTAACTTTGCAGCTTTTACAATCATGTCTCACATATTTGTATTTCTTTGATAACATATTAGTGAGAGGATGATTCCAATGAATGCAAGTAAATACAATAACACAGCCAAAGAGTGGCCACAAATTACAATTCCAGGAATTTCTATGTTTTCATGGAAATCTAGGCTTCTCACTATTTGTAATGTCCCCTTCTCTGTGATCACCCAGGATGCTAATTTAGCCTTTATAATTCCCTAAGGCTAAAGGCAAATTAAGGGAATTCATTTATTTAATTATTTAATATTACCTGACAGAAAAAGTGAAAGTTTAAAAGGTAATGTTAAGTGATTAATTAAATATTTCATAAAATGACTTTAAGTGAAATATTAAAAGACTTTATAAAGTCAGTTTATATTATTTAGTGGGAAATTAAAGTGGGAATTATAAAAGGGCATTTGGAGGCTCATTTTCATTTTATGCTTGGATTATTTTTTCACTTTTCATTTGGAGAGTTTTCGAAGCTTCTTGGTCTTGGGGACAAGGAAACCCTAGGGCACCAGTTTCAATAGTGAGACTAATCTACCCTAGCTGGATTGTGGAAGAGGTCACTCAGATCTTCTACAGGAGCGATATTGCAATTTAGTGGGTCTCTTTCAGAGACCAAATTGGAGAATAACGAATACTTTTAGTTCGGAGATTATGGCAAGGGTTTGAGATTGTGTGCAATATTCTTCTGATTTGGGGGCTACCACTTTTGAGTTGTCTACAGGGAGTGGTGTTGAGATATTAGATGAATTGGTAAGAGGGCTTGGCAATGTTAACATATATTTCTAAGCTGTTCATGCATTTTGGCGTGGCTGGAGATGACACGAGAAGGGCGTAACAGAGAGACTAAACTTTATTCCTGAACACACCAAGCACAGTATTATTTATTTTCAGTGCTCAGACCTGTGCATGGCATTTGGGAAGACTAAGAAGGGTTTGGAGCCAAGTCATGAGCTTCATTGGAGTGCAGACTAAGCCAATACCTGGGCATGTCTTCTACTGAGCAAGCCGTGGCATTTTGTGGACTGCAAATGATCATATGAGGGTTGAATTGATGTCTTAAGGCATGGTGTGAACTTCTGGAGCTCATACACACCTCCCATCTTGGATTTCAATGCCTTTTGTACCTTCATCTGAAGTATAGAACCTGCTTGAGTCCTTTTGTGAGTGTATGGAACTTCAGTTCTGCTCTGCATGACACTGACTGGAGTTCTCACGAGCATCCCATACTGCTATGTATCTTTCAGATCATTGAGCACCTCCAGGTTTGGGAAATCTTGTTATTCTATGCTTATTCAATGTAATTACAAACTCAGAAATTAGAATATTGTAAATGGGGCGGGTTTCTTAGCTTGTCCAATCTGTTCATGAGAAGTATTCAGTTGAACTGCTGTCACTGTATTCAGACTACTTGTTGTGACCATTTCACACATCGCCCCATTGCAAATGGGGACCCCCTGTTTTCGCTTTTTGCCTCGATGTTGCAACTGCTTATCATTTGTCTTTTTACAATGAGGTCATCATTTTGAGGGTTCCAAGTCAGTCTTTTTGCGATTCATCTGAGCCAAGTCAAGAATCCATGCTTGAATCAGCGCGTAAACGTCACCATCGTGCTTAGAGGGCCTGGGAGACGAAGATCGACTGTCGTTTCAGTCAAATCCGACACTTCCAAATTTTTACGGTTTCTCACCCCGGGCCCCCTATTTTTTAGGACCTACTTTTTTGGCACTTTTGGGCAATTCTGGGATCCCTATTTTTTTAGGGTCTATTTTTGGAAAGTTGCTATTTTTGGAAAATTTCTATTTTTGGAAAGTTTCTATTTTTAGAAGGGTCCCGAGTTCTGAAAACGCACTCAGAAGTTCGAAAAACTCAATAGATCTCTCACAAAATCGAAATGAAAATTTGAAAATTTTTCGAAAAATCTGGAAAAAACAAGTAAAAGAGCGTGAAAAATCAGACCAAGAACACTCGAAATCTGGAAAAATCAGTCCGAAATCAATCAGATCTGAAGACAAGATCATGAGAATCAGCTCTTAAAATGGTGAAATCTGTGAAAAATGTGCTTAAGTCTGGGGTTCGCCATGGAAGAATGATGAAGGAAGGTGTAAGAAATGTCAAGAAGTCTTGAAGTCCGCCCAGCACTTGGGAAGCATATCCCTGCATCTTGAGGCAACATCCTTGCATCCTCCAAAGTCCGCCCAGCACAAAAAGGGATGATGCCAAAGAGTCTTGAAGTCCGCCTTAGCATCAAGGTGCACATGCCGAAAGATGTTGAAGTCCGCCATCTTGAAGGAAGCACATCCTAGCATCATCCAAAGTCCGCCTTGCACATCCTAAAGTCCTCTAAAGTCCGCCATCCACAAGAAAGGATGTCCAAAAAGTTCCAAAGTCCGCCCTTGATATCCTAGGATGCTTTGAAGTCCGCCATGCAGCAAGGAGGCACATCCTAAGACCATCCAAAGTCCGCCATGCTTGTCCTAAGACCTTCCAGAGTCCGCCAAGGATGTCCAAAGGGGCTTGAAAGTCCGCCATTCACAAAGAAGCATGTCCAAAAGGCTTGGAAAGTCCGCTTAGGCATGTAGAAGAAGGAAAAATCAAAATTTTCACTAAGTATTAATGCCCAGCAAAGAGAATTTCGAAAATATGCTAAGTATGGGGGCCTAAAAGGGTGGAAAATTGATCTTTGGCTAAACATCATGACATTTCCAAGAGGTAAAATGTTTAGACAAATCCTAAGAAGTTTCAAAGTCCGCCCTTGAAAGGTGGGACTTGTCCAAAGAGCATTCAAAGTCCGCCAGCCTTGAGGAGACTTGTCCAAACATCCCTTAAAGTCCGCCTTCACTTGGAAGATGCCATCCAAAGTCCGCCTAGGCATGAAAGTGAGGGAAAATCAAAATATTTGCTAAGTGTCAATACCTATCAAGAGGGGAAATTTCAAAATTTTCTAAGTATGAAAGCCTAAAGAAGTGGAGAATCCTTTCCAAAGGATGAGTAAACGCCAAAATGTTAAGGGAATCCGCCCTAGAAAAGAGGGACGTCCAAGATGCTCATCCCAAAGACCTAAGAAATGTCCACCATGCGCTTAGAAGGAGCTAGCAAAGTATCAAAGGCATCCATGACGTTCGTCCAAGATGCCACGGAAGTCCGCCTAAGATGATAAGACGATAAGATTTTTGGCTAAGTGTCAATGCCAAGTCCAAGAAAAAGTTCGAAATACTTGCCTAAGTTGTAAGAGACCAGGTGTCTCTCAACCCCAACTATGCTGAATAATAAAGTTTTTTGTCTTGTGTTTGATGGGTTTGTGCTTTTCTTTGTGTTTTGATCATATATTGCCAATGGTTTGATACAACAATATAATGCCGCAAAATAGATGTTGCAATAATAATTTTTTTACTCAAAACTGAAATTGCAATGGAAATACACAGCTGAAAATTCCAGATTTTTATACCAGCTTAAATACTCATTATTTTCAAAATGTATTGACAACCCAGTTCATAAAATAACCCCTATTATCTAAAACAACAATACCCAGAAAATCTAGGAGTTACAATTTATAAACTCACAGGTAAACGTGCCTTGAAACCCTCTGATCAGCTACAATAGACTTCATATCAGCATACTGGCAAATTCTGGAAATGATCACAGCAAGAGAAACCCTCTCAAAATGTCGATGAAGCAACACCAACCAAGCACATCACTGTAGCGAATCATTGTAGCGTTTTTACTGTAGCACGGGTACTGTTCATGCGTCACTGTAGCGCGGGTACTGTTCACACGTCACTGTAGCAGCAGATCAATAACTTCTGATTTTTCTTCTCCAATGGTGGTTATTTCAACAAACTAAAATCTGCTCTTCAAACCCTTGATGATTCTCCTCCAATAAGCACAAATTCGACTTCTGTATGAAGCCAACTAGATGAGCAATCTTAAGCTGATCTTTCACAACTTCAGAAAGCTAGACTAAGAAGAGGTATCGTTCTCCAAAGCCTGGAATGACTGAAATCTGCAGAAACCCTTGTTTCTCCAACTCCAGAAGTTCTCAAAGAGAAAAGACAAATTCAAATAATCATCAATAATGAGTTCCATTTGTCTTGAAGAGAAATATATATCTTTTCCCTCAAAGGTTCGACCATTTTCAAAAAATCAACTTAAAATGCATTTAATATTATTTAATTCGCCCTTTTCAACTTAGGCTCAATAATTAATAAATGGCGTCCAAATTAAATAAGTATTAAAATACTCATTTAATATTAATTGTCATCTTATTATAAAGTATTAATAATACTTTATAATTTGCCATTAAATAATTAATAACTTTAATTTTTCACTTAAAGTGACTTTATAATATAAAGTCATAATAATAATTATTTAATTATTATTAAATGCTCCCTTATTCACCGTTTGCTAATCAAACTGTCAAACTGGGTCGAAACTGAGATTGCCAACTGAGCCAGGTGCCCTGCCAAAAATAGTAACCCCCTGTCGGCCTGACTTACTATAAATAGTAAGTGCCTGAATATCACTCTGTGAGTCCCTGCAAAGGCCCAAACCTGAATCAATTGGAGGAGTAAGGTCCTGAAACTCTGGATAACTGCCAAGGAAGACCCTCTCATCACATTTGTCAGCCTACGAGGGTCAAATGATAGGCTAATCCTTACGAACTCTGATGCTCGCAAAATGGGGACATTACAATCCGCCCTCCTTGAAATTGCTTGTCCCCAAGCAATCTCCACTGCAAAGAAACTCCAATCCTCGAAAGGCCGAAAAGAAGAACTGTGAAATGTCCCACACCTCTAACTGACTCCTGTAGCACCAACATAAACATAGTTACACAAAATATCCCTAGATCCCAAACCCGGAATGGAAGTCTGCCATGCCTAATACCCTCTGACTTCCTCTGCGCTACTTTGATCTCAACTTCACTGTGCCAGAAGTGGTGAAGCAAACCAATGGGACCCATCCAATACACTATACCAAACCTGTCGCCACCAGGATCCCAAAACAACCGAACCCCACATCCATTCGCCATATAGAGATTAAAATATTTGGGAGCGTCTCTAACACAATCTCTCTACAGCTCCCAGTAAACTCCCATAGATGTGATAACTAACCAAATCATCATGCCAACTGAGACCATAGTCATCCTGTAACCATGTACCCATAAGAAAATTTTGTGACATAGAAGTAGCAAACCCTGTTGGATACATATCGGCATGATGTATAACTAACAGCTGTCCCTGCAAGTAATCCCCCACAAATAGCTAAGTCGGGCACTTGCAACCGCTAATCCCATCTTCTGTAGATGGTGAATACCCATCCCACAAAGGATGGTATAATCCTGGAGCCAATCCACATCGATGCATCATCAAGTCCTCTGTGTGTGGATCAAAAGAAAAGTGATGAGCACTTCTCACTGTGTAGTCACGGTAAAATGCTCCAACTTCTGTCAATGGCTCATCACTAACAACACTTGAATCAAGCAATTGATCCCTCTGACTTTGAAAAACAAGCTGGGATCCAAAATCAGCTACATGGGATGAAGTGACAGATTTGCTTCCAAGAGAGGGAAACAAATCTATATGAGAGCCATACTCCCAACCAGATGACAATCTGTGAATCCCTTGTGAAGATGATGGAGTAACGTTGTGTACTAACACACAATTCTCAGGAGAATCCACCACAGCCACACAAGAGCTATCAACTATCCAACCTGCATCATTTGTCATCGTACTGACCACAGGAAAACCTGAAGTAACATATGGTCCTTTGCTGCTCTCAATCCAGGTACTCATCCCAACTGAGTCAACTACCCCTGTATCTGGCATGGATGTTAACACATCCTCTTTACAACCCGTGGATATATGATCCTCATCGACTCCCACTATATGTAACTGTAATGTATCTGCAGCTGGTGGAGATTGTGCCGAACTCAACTCCCTGGTAAGCGCGTCCAACCGTGACTGTGACTCCTGAAGGGCCAACTGGGCGCTCTGCAATGAGTCCATAGTCACCTCAAGCTCAACTGGCGAGGTAGAAGCTTTCGATGTGACAGTATCTTCACCCACTTCCATATTTGTGGGCTGCAAACCACAAACAAGCACTTCTACTTCTTTCTCGATCCCTTCATCAATAGAATGTTCTGCTTTTTCTTTCATTGTTCTTCTAATGTAATTGACCACACCCTTTTTTCCAGGTTTCAAAACCAACACACAATTCAAGTAGCCGTCAAAAGAAACATCATTCCTGAACTCATCTGACATACTCTGATATTCTGCGTGGAATATGGAAGCATCATGTTCACATTCCCTTATGAACTGTTCGGAACATCCACTGAATTCCATTGTAGCAACTCAAATTTCTTTTGTTCTCCCAACAGGATGGCAGGATCTTGGCTCTGATACCACTGTAAGAGACCAGGTGTCTCTCAACCCCAACTATGCTGAATAATAAAGTTTTTTGTCTTGTGTTTGATGGGTTTGTGCTTTTCTTTGTGTTTTGATCATATATTGCCAATGGTTTGATACAACAATATAATGCCGCAAAATAGATGTTGCAATAATAATTTTTTTACTCAAAACTGAAATTGCAATGGAAATACACAGCTGAAAATTCCAGATTTTTATACCAGCTTAAATACTCATTATTTTCATAATGTATTGACAACCCAGTTCATAAAATAACCCCTATTATCTAAAACAACAATACCCAGAAAATCTAGGAGTTACAATTTATAAACTCACAGGTAAACATGCCTTGAAACCCTCTGATCAGCTACAACAGACTTCATATCAGCATACTGGCAAATTCTGGAAATGATCACAGCAAGAGAAACCCTCTCAAAATGTCGATGAAGCAACACCAACCAAGCACATCACTGTAGCGAACTGTAGCGTTTTTACTGTAGCACGGGTACTGTTCATGCGTCACTGTAGCGCGGGTACTGTTCACACGTCACTGTAGCAGCAGATCAATAACTTCTGATTTTTCTTCTCCAATGGTGGTTATTTCAACAAACTAAAATCTGCTCTTCAAACCCTTGATGATTCTCCTCCAATAAGCACAAATTCGACTTCTGTATGAAGCCAACTAGATGAGCAATCTTAAGCTGATCTTTCACAACTTCAGAAAGCTAGACTAAGAAGAGGTATCGTTCTCCAAAGCCTGGAATGACTGAAATCTGCAGAAAACTTTGTTTCTCCAACTCCAGAAGTTCTCAAAGAGAAAAGACAAATTCAAATAATCATCAATAATGAGTTCCATTTGTCTTGAAGAGAAATATATATCTTTTCCCTCAAAGGTTCGACCATTTTCAAAAAATCAACTTAAAATGCATTTAATATTATTTAATTCGCCCTTTTCAACTTAGGCTCAATAATTAATAAATGGCGTCCAAATTAAATAAGTATTAAAATACTCATTTAATAGTAATTGTCATCTTATTATAAAGTATTAATAATACTTTATAATTTGCCATTAAATAATTAATAACTTTAATTTTTCACTTAAAGTGACTTTATAATATAAAGTCATAATAATAATTATTTAATTATTATTAAATGCTCCCTTATTCACCGTTTGCTAATCAAACTGTCAAACTGGGTCGAAACTGAGATTGCCAACTGAGCCAGGTGCCCTGCCAAAAATAGTAACCCCCTGTCGGCCTGACTTACTATAAATAGTAAGTGCCTGAATATCACTCTGTGAGTCCCTGCAAAGGCCCAAACCTGAATCAATTGGAGGAGTAAGGTCCTGAAACTCTGGATAACTGCCAAGGAAGACCCTCTCATCACATTTGTCAGCCTACGAGGGTCAAATGATAGGCTAATCCTTACGAACTCTGATGCTCGCAAAATGGGGACATTACAATCCGCCCTCCTTGAAATTGCTTGTCCCCAAGCAATCTCCACTGCAAAGAAACTCCAATCCTCGAAAGGCCGAAAAGAAGAACTGTGAAATGTCCCACACCTCTAACTGACTCCTGTAGCACCAACATAAACATAGTTACACAAAATATCCCTGGATCCCAAACCCGGAATGGAAGTCTGCCATGCCTAATACCCTCTGACTTCCTCTGCGCTACTCTGATCTCAACTTCACCGTGCCAGAAGTGGTGAAGCAAACCAATGGGACCCATCCAATACACTGTGCCCAACCTGTCGCCACCTGGATCCCAAAACAACCGAACCCCACATCCATTCGCCATATAGAGATAAAAATATCTGAAAGCGTCTATAACACAATATCTATCTACAGCTCCTGCTAAACTCCCATGGATGTGATAACTAACCAAACCATCATGCCAACTGACACCATAGTCATCCTGTAACCATGTACCCATAAGAAAATTGTGACATAGAAGTAGCAGACCCTGTTGGATACATATCAGCATGATGTATAACTAACAACTGTCCTTGCAAGTAATCCCCCACAAACAGCTGAGTCGGGCGCTCGCAGCCACTAAGAATACCCATCCCACAAAGGATGGTATAATCCCAGAGCCAATCCACACCGATGCATCCTCAAGTCCTCCGTGTGTGGATCCAAAGAAAAGTGATGAGCACTCCTCACTGTGTAGTCGCGGTAAAAAGCTCCAACCTCTGTCAATGGCTCATCACTAACAACACTTGAATCAAGCAGCTGATCCCTCTGATTCTGAAAAACAACAAGCTGGAATCCAAAATCAGCTGCATGGGATGAAGTGACAGATTTGCTTCCAAGAGAGGGAAACAAATCTATATGAGAGCCATACTCCCAACCAGATGACACTCTATGAGTCCCTTGTGAAGATGATGGAGTAACGTCGTGTACTAACACACAACTCTCAGGAGAATCCACCACAGCCACACAAGAGCTATCAACTATCGAACCTGCATCATTTGTCATCGTACTGACCACAAGAGAACCTGATGTAACATGTGGTCCTCTGCTGCTCTCAATCCAAGTACTCATCCCAACTGAGTCAACTGCCCCTGTATCTGGCATGGATGTTACCACATCCTCTCTACAACCCGTGGATGTATGATCCTCACCGTCTGCCACTATATGTAACTGTACTGTATCTATAGCTGGTGGAGACTGTGTCAAACTCAACTCCATGGTAAGCACGTCCAACCGTGACTGTGACTCCTGAAGGGCCAACTAGGTGTTCTGCAATGTGTCCATAGTCACCTCAAGCTCAACTGGCATGGTAGAAGCTGCTGATATAACAATATCTTCACACACTTCCATATTTGTGGGCTGCAAACCACAAACAAGCACTTCTGCTTCTTTCTCGATCCCTTCATCAATAGAATGTTCTGCTTTTTCTTTCATTGTTCTTCTAATGTAATTAACCACACCCAATTGTCCAGGTTTCCAAACCAACACACAATTCAAGTAGGAGTCAAAAGAAACATCATTCTTAAACTCATTCGTCATATTTTGATATTCCTCATGGAGCATGGAAGCTTCATGTTCACATTGCCTCTTGTACTGTTCGGCCATTCTACTGAATTCCATTGTAGCAACTCAAATTTCTTTTTGTTCTCCCAACAGGATGGCAGGATCTTGGCTCTAATACCGTTGCGAAAGGAGGCGGGTGACTCTGCTTAAACCTAAGCTGAAATCTTTTTATTTTTTATCACGGGTTTGTTTTTGTGTTTTTTTTGAGGTTTTTGATAATAAACAAGAAAGCTGTGATTTGCTCTATAAAATGCTTAAAAAATCCAAAATAAATCTAATGACATGAAATAAGCTTTGAAATTGCTCAGAGGATATAGGCGCATCAATTTATTGAATTTCCAGAGCATTTACAAAGTCAAAAATTGAATATATGAATGAAATATGATTTTATTTCTAAAGAACCTGATTTCTCTTGCAGGCGCCAAAATAACAAAATAGAATAGTACGGCTGAATGAGTAGATGAATCTCTAGACTCTAAATACGTTGTAGAAACTCCAGATAACCTAGGCGCACTGAATCCCCTCTACCAGAGACTGAAAGATGAATGCGTTTCTTCCTGAAAGAGAAGTACGGCCTTGGAAGTACAGATCTGTACGACCCAGCAGCAAATAAGAATATGGTACGACTTTATTGGAAATAGTGCCAGATCCTTGTGAAAAGATCTCTGAAAGAATCGCCCCAAATGCTTGATGAATATTCTCTGCAAACTCTGCTTGAATCAATCAATAATCTCAACTGCAACTTCTGTGTGAAGCTACCCAGTAGACAATCTTCAACTGGTATTGCACAGTCTCAGTATGCCAGATTCTGAAGAGGTATCGTTCTCCAAAATCGTTCGTCTGCTGAAACCCTAAGTTTTGCAAACTTCAATGCTCAGAGCAAATAGAAGACAAATTGAATAATCAAATCATAAGAGTTCGATTTGTCTTTTCCTGTGAATATATAGCTCCTTGGAAAAATTCGACCCAATGACTCTTTTTAATAATCATTTAATTAAATGATTAAATACACCCCTGTTAACTTAGGAGAAATGCATTAAATAATTGGCGCCATCATTAAATGAATAATTACTTATTCATTATATAAAATTTCCACTTTATTATAAAGTATAATAAATACTTTATAATACGCCTTTTAATTAAATATTTAAATAATTAATAAAGTGACTTTAATATAAAGTCAAAATTATTAATTATTCATTAAACCATCAAATACTCCATTATTTCTCCATCTGACCGACAAATTGATGAACTGGGTCGACTCTGAGCTAAACGGCTGAACCAGGTGCCCCTGCCCAAAATAGCAGCTTCCGCCTGTCCGACTTTCTAAAAATAGAAAGTCTCTGAAAAACCACTCTGAAGGATTCTGCGAAGGCCCAACCTGAAACAACTGCAACAATGAAGCCATGAATCAAAATCAATTGATCCCTTCCTCAGACACATCCGTTAGCCACAGGATCGAAATAATAGGCTAACTATATCTAGCTTGCTACCGATTAGGATGGGTATTACCACAACAAGTCTTCATAGTCATCCGCTATGCAGAGGAACTCTTCAATGTGATCATCATCATTGAAGACCTGCCAGTTGTCGCAATTGTCAGGGACACCCGGCTTGTACACGAGCTCAATATAAAAGACATTTTGACGGAAGTCAAAATGTGGCATGAAAAGAGCAGCTGATACCGCAAGGGCATTTTCTCTGTTATTGTGTTCCCATGGGATGAACTTGATGTTGAATGCTTTGAACCAGTCGATTGCATTCCACACCCTTAGTGTGTAAGAGCAAAGGCGACTTTTCTTCACTTGGTAACGATCTCTGACCTGCTGCACAATCAGTTTTGCATCGCCTTTGACTTGGAGGAATTTTATACCCATATCCCTTGCATTTTTGAGGCCTAATAGAAGCGCCTCGTATTCTACAATATTGTTTGTATTATCAAACTACAAGCGATAAGCAAATGGGTATAAAGTACCTTCGGGAGAAGTGATGACCACTTTAAGTTCTTTAGCTTGTATATGCCAGACCGTGTGTTGATATAACACTTGAGCTTGGGGCTCCTGTGATTTAACCATGAACCGTGACTTAGCTTCAGGTTCCAATTTGAAGCTGCCTTTCTTTAACGAGATTGTCACGTACGACCAATCCAATTGAATCTCGCCTCCGAGATCCTAGCAGAAGCTTCTGCTCAGTACCATCCCGTAACTAATTGGAATGTCAACTATCAGGATAGTCATCATGATATTTTTCTCCAGACAGGATGCCAGCCTCACTTGTCCATCTTTTAGTTGACCCACCAGTGGCACCGGTTTGGACTCAAGTGAGTAGCACTTGTCGTGAGTCTCGGTGCATGAAAGTCCCAATGTGTTCATGATTTGCAGGGGCATGACGTCCGATGCTCCTGAGTCTATTATACAGTTGCTAAGTTTGTACCCTCCCATATACAAAGATATGTAGAAAAGCTTTGGCTTTTCTCCCACTGGAACAAAAGACTCTAGCAACGTGGGCTGGATTACAACCTGCTTCTTCACTACCTTGAGAATCCGATCCAATTGATCGGGATGGTCCTAGGGATACTCCAGCTGTGAGATCTGTACCTTCGTCTTCATCATAGATGTCACGATGTCAAAATTCATTGAAGACGGATCTTGAGCATTTGGTGTGGCGTTCTCATGTGAAGATTTAGGATTAGAAGTGAAAGGCACTTCTTTTCCCTTCTCATTTGACTTTCGTCTTTCTTCTTCCTCCTATGCTTTGAAGTGTTGGGCACGTGTGAACACAGGTGTTGAAAGACTCTCGTGGTTGACAGTGAGAGAAAACTAATGGTAATCTTTTTCTTCTTGATTTACGGGTTCGTTGTTGAAGTATCCTGTTGCAGAGTCGCCATCGAAGTTGTCCCTTTGTGGTGAGACAACGTTTGCATTTGAAGGTACGGAACTTGAGCTTGTTGCAGCTTCAACATATCCCATAATTTGATTCATTCTCAGATTCTCAAGGCAGTCGGATCCGGTGTGTTCTTTTGTATCGTGGAAACAACAAAACACATTAGATTTCTTAGCCTTTGCTTGTCTTGGTGGAGGGCATAGAAATCTAGGCTTATAGTTATTGAATGGTTGGAAATTATTCCTCTTTGGTTGATAAGGCTGTTGAGGTTGGTACTGTTGTTGTTGATACGGTGGTGGTGTGGGCAGTGCTTGCTGCCCTTGATTGGGTGATTGTCTCTTGAGGATGGTCACCTCATTTGCTACCTTTTGTAGCAGTGGATCTGCCGACACTTGGACCAGCGGTCCGATAGCGTCACCTTTCATCTTGCTAGATGTGATCATATTGTCTTCTAGCTTGATAGCCTTTTCTTGTGCTACTAGTAGGTCCACTTCGTGTTCTCCTTTCAAGAAAAATGCTATCTCTGAGGGGAGGGCATTGATGAAGCTACTCATTAGAATCTCGTCTGATGGATTGAGTGTGTGAGAAAGACGTGTAATGAGGCGATTAAACCTTGCTACAAAATCTCTCATCGGTTCTATGGGCTCCATCTTTGAGTTTGATAAACGGGCAAACAGTCGATGGCTATCTTCGGAAGGTTTGAACCTTGCCAAGAACTTCTCCCTCATGACCTCCTAGCTTGTGATGATACCTGGTTGCAAATGGTTGAACGAATCGATAGCATTTGCCTCAAGAGTTTCGACAAAGAGTCGAACGGTGATATCTTCGTGAGGTATGGACAAGATGGAACAAGCCGCTCTGAATGTTGAGATATGCTCATCAGGGTGTCTAGCCCCGTCGCCGTAGAATCTTGGGAAATGCTTTCGTGATCCTTTGGGAAGTTCATGGTGTCCTTGTAGGGCCAATGGGCCTATGTCATTGCCCCATGGCAATGGGGTTGGACGTCTTACATTTCTTGCATTACAGCCATTGTGGTTGTTGTCGATTGCTTGAACTAGAGGTTCTTGCTGTTGATCTTCTTGAAAATGCTCAGGAACCTCTTTGAAGACTTGCTCTATGTTGGATGCTTCTCCAATGTCTTCTTCTTGCAATAGAGGACTGGTTCTCCTCCTTGTATATACTTGATAAGCCAGGGTGCTTGCTACCACACATGAGGTGGTAATGAGGTGGTAATACTGGCCTCTCGGTTGCAAGATCAGCCTTTTGTTCTTCCTCGTCCAGAGTAATAGCTGCGGCCCTCCACTGAGCAGGTGATGTATTTTTCTCAAAGATAAAGGTGCGCAAGCTACTAATGATGTCCAACTGCTCTCCTTCAATGAATGTGAAATTTGGCTAAAGAATCGAGGGTGTGAGACCCGGTTGTTCAACAGGAGCCCAGGGACGCCAGATGATCATTCCCATGACATAAAAGCGTTAGCTTTTCTTGAAGTTTTATGCCTCGTTACCCCATGGTGGGTGCCAAAAAACTGTTAGTGTTTCAATTAGCAACTCTGGAGTGCTTATTGGAAACGATCAGCTATTGCAAGTGTAGTAACTACTTCAAATTAGGAGGGGAAGATCCCTCTTGTTGCTGATATTTGCATAAAAAGTAAAGTAAATTGTTGTTCCTATCTTTTTCCCTCAGCGGATAGGACACAAGGGTGCATAAACACAATGCATTGCAGCTAAGGTTTTCTCTGGTTTCTGCAGATCTTAACTACAACTAAGCTAACTTTTAATCAATCCTATCTCCTCTAGATAAACAGAGCAAGAGAATATAGGAGCGGGAATGTGATGATTTGATCACTGAGAAGAATTAGTCTCCCAGAATGCATTCGAAAGCTCTGAACTCCCAGATTTACACTGAAATAGAATCCACACAAGTAATCCAGATGGTAGGCTAGATCTCAGGATTCCCAAGGAGGTACCAAGACCTTTATGAGGTGTAGGCTGAAAGGTAGACTACTAGAAACAACAAAGAACGATAATCTAACTTTCTAAATTCCCAAGGAGAGACAATGCTCTTTCTGAGGTGTAGATTGAAAAACAAATTATTAAGAACAACATACAATGATAAATTTCGAGATTTTTAGATCAAAGGCAAGGTAGCTCTTCTGATTTATTATCTCAATCTCCCACCAAAGGTTATACGTTGGGACAGCAACTTGTGTCAAAGAGACAATCACACATGAAGCTATCAAACCAAGAACACATGAACAAGGATTGAATATACCTATCTGAACAAACCCGTGAAGTAAAGTTCCAAAATAATGAACCCAAGGCTCTTATTTATAGAAGCTCAAAGGAGTAGGCAACACTAAAATCTCCTTCAGTCAGCATAGAGTTCTTGCCAATCAATCAACAAGATTTATTCCTAAAAAGCAGGGAACCTAGCAGTTAACTGGAAGTCTACTTCAGTTAACTGAAACTAAACTAAAAGAGAACTCAAAGTACAAAAGTGTCTCCAAGTTAGACATCCACGATTAGTGGAGATAGACATCCATAATTAGTGGAAGTCAAAGTAGATATCCACAATTAATGGAAATAGACATGCATGATTTGTGGAACAGTAAGTTAACTTGGAAAGAAGCATCAAGTTAACTACTGTTTGCCATAAATGCTATCTTGGAGGGTAGGACGTCCCAACTAGGTGTCTTACACCTCTTCACCTCTGGTCAACAACTCCTCTAGCCAGTCGTTGACTTCTTCAGCCTCTGGACAATCAATGCTCCGTAGGATGATGACATGTCTCTATAGCATCTCTTCACCACTCGCAATCTGCTGCTGGTACTCAATACTCTTTGCAGCTGTGTCATCCAACCTTGTTGACATGACGGCAATCTTACTCAACTCGCAACTAGCAGGGTCACCCCGAAAACTGTCACAGATGAGATTTTGGAACTGTGCTTGCACTTCAGCTAGCTTGATGTATGCACCTCCTTCGTGCTGGTAAAGGAAAGGGATGGATGTTAACAATGCTCTTACGAACTTGATAACACCTACTAAAATCTGTCGGTACTCAATCAATTCTACAGAGGTTGTGTCACATGCTTTCACCTTGTAGGCAAGTTGTTCTTTCCATGCGAAAAGATGTTGCATGTTCTCCACTACAATAACTAATTGGTACGCTAATTGCAAGTCTAAGATAGTGATCTCATCCCTAGGCCTCTTCTTTGCTGCCTTCTGCTCTGATTGTTGAATCTCCGCGCAAAGTTCATGAGCTCTAGACCTCAACCGGTACAACACTATAAGTACACACCGTCCTCTAATGACAAATTCTTCCACTTGACTTCTCAAGTGTTTTCCTTACAAAATCAGCTGGTGATGATTTTGCTCCGCGGGGAGGTCTAGCATCTCTTGTGGCAAGGCAGAGATGTTTGGAGTACCGTGCATCAAGCTAGATATGTATAATCTCAGCTACTGGTTTTCAGCCTTTAAGGCTGCTTTATCTTTGTCGTCCTTTGCCATTCTTTCCTTGACACTCCACCGACAAGTGGTCTTTCCGGACGTTGACCTTCAACAAAGTGAAGTCCTCAACCTCTACCTCATGTACATTCCTGTCTTCGTGGTGCAGCTTTTTTATGACAATTTCATTGTCAGCATTCTTCCTACGTGGACCTGCTTCTTCATTTTCTTCACTGGCATGTCTTGAGGGACATGTCAAATTCTGTGAAGTCCAGTTGGTAGGATGGCCTTTGTCTCTTCCTTCCTAGGAGATTCTCAAGCCAAGATGAATTTTGACTAGCCGCACTGGAAGGAGGGACGTTAGGCCCTTGAATGGTTGATGTATGAGATTGCATCGTGATGTTGTGTGGTGGCGTATCCAAGTCAACAAAGACTGGTGAATGTTGCGGTGGTGGCGAAGTGGGAGGCTCTGCTTCCATCACTGGCATTGTATCATTTGCGACTGCTTCCATCATAGGCTTTGTCTCAACTGTGATTGTCTCAATCACTGGCTCAATTGCAGCTATTTCTGTGACTGGGTCAGGTATGCTTGTGGCTATCTCCACATGTACCTCTTGCTGATTTGCATCAACAATCGGTATTCTTCCCCTTGTGTGCCCTAACATCCTAATTCCTCTGGTAGGGTTACTCCATTGCTTCTCTCTAGGCTTCTTCCTTGACGTGGAAGGTAGTGAAGGATGAACCGGTGGCAGCTTTGTGTGGGGAATTACTACCTTCCTTGTTTTCTTACTGTCCAAGTAGAGTTGACTGTTTTTGACAACCCTACTTGTCCTTTCCTCTATAGATGTACTCTCCTTGGCATACCAATCCACTTTTCCAAGTGATTGTGAGTCCACCTGGTCTACGAAGAATGAAGGAAAAATAACTTCCCCATCATCATCGGATAGGGCTTCCACATCTTCTATCATGAAATCGGCAATTTGCGGAAGTCTAAACCAGTTGTAGTTACGTCTTTGTACATCAAACTCATCTTCACAGTTGACCCAATAGTCTTCCATGGAAGACTCGTGTGAAGAGTGTTGTTCAAGGTGTGTTGCATAAAGGCCTCTAGGATCATACGATCGTCTCTCAATGAGGTACTTAAGATTAAGTCTCACCGTCTCTTTGCCCATGACTTTGGCATCAGTTGCTGTCTTACACTTGTAAAGTCCCGGAAAGGAAAGTTCTAGCCATCTTTCCTTTGAGACGTGCAGAAGAATGAAACCGCGCAAGAACTCAAGAACCCCTTTTGAAGGTTAGCGGGATAACATAGCAGGATGACCGTTGTATCCATATACGTGTAGGTAGGTGAAGGTGGGGAATTGGATGAACCAATCCACCCAGTCCACCATTGCCTCCTTGGTTGTTGGTGATATGCATATATGCATCTCATGGTCATGGTCTTTTACGGTGTGCATTATGAAGAGATCATTTATCCGCTTGAAATGTCATTCTTCTAGTGTGAACTCAAATCGTGGAAAATGTTCGTTTACCTTCTGCACACCTAAGGTTCCCACAGTGTTAATGCTCTGAACTGGCCTTGGAAGGCAATCAGGTATACAAGATATGAGCACATGTGAAACCTGTGAGCCTCTAAGAACCTGGTCATTTGTTGGTGGAGTGTATCACTGATGAGGACGGGCCAGTCGTAGTGCTCTTTGTTGCTTACAATCTTGGCGATGATGTAGTACATCCAAGACTGAAATTGGTTTGCCTCCTCGTGTCCAGTGATCTGGTTGAGTAGAGTGATCATCATTGCATACTCATCTCGAAACTCTCCTCGCCCCACATTCTTGGGCAAGTTGGCCTTTTTCACTTTTAGCCATTTTTCTACCATTCTCTTTTGGCACTTATCTTTTGACACTTCAAATGCCTTTTCTCATTCTCTCACAGATATGACCACATTTGTCGGACATGGTGGAATGGCAAAACACTTTTTGACATCCCTAAGCTTAAGGTTGCATATCACTCGCCCATCCACTAATCAAATTTCTCGTGTGGTAGGGTTATAATGCTTGATGCAAGCTATTACAAACTCCACGCTCTGTAATGTGATGGGGATTGATGCAGCCTCAAGCAATCTGGATTGCTCGATGTTCTGTAACGTGCACTGGTCTATGCGTTCCAACCTTTCTGAGTCGACCTCTGGGTGTACCTGATGCAAGTTAGTGTCTGTCGTTTTCAGGAAATCATGAACCAAGACTGTTTTGGTCTTGTATTGCACTTGGGAGAACAACATTCTGAAAAACTTAAAGATCAACTGTGCAGACAATACTGTTCAGGTGACTTCTCTGAAAACCCTTAAAAATAGCACTTGTCGAGAAGTATTTTTCTGGAAAAAATCTTACACATGGGTATTGTTTGTGCTTCAATGCTAAACAAACCCAGTTCGTTGGATTTTCAAATTTGTGACTTTTCTCGGAAATCCCTAAAAATAGGGGCAGCAAGGTTACTATTTCTGGAAAAATTCAACAAGTGGGTTTTGTTGGAAAAGTTGTGTTGATCATACCCAGTTGGCCAAATCTATGATTATCTACTTCTTTCTTGGACATGCAAGAAAATCTAAGACAAGAAGAGAGGAAAAAGACAAGAAGAAGATTGGAAATTATCAGCTGTCTTTCTAGAAAAATTATGCCTTTTGATGCAACCTCTAATAAATCGTCCCTCTATGCAACTGATCCTCAAAAATATGAAGAACGATGAAAACCCCTCTGTCAGATCTTGAAAAGACGTCTTGGAGAAGAAAATGTTGTCCTTGGCTTCAACCTGCAAAGAAAGATGTTGAATTATGACACCTAGGCTTTATATATAATGTTTGAGTTTGAATGCATCAAGTTTGGGCGCCAACTCTTGATTGGGGAGTCATTTGGCCTAATTTGGAGTTCTCAAAACTGATTTCCACTAATTGTGGGACGTTTTAGACATGAAAGGCCTTCAAAATATCTAACTTTAGTCAACATATCTTGCTTTGACTTTAGGCGTCCCTTTTGAGGAGTTGAAGATATTTTCACTCTTTTTCATGGTGAAGTGCCTCTGTTCGATCCTCGTTCCTGGTTGCTCAGTTGATCTTGAGTTGTTGCTGATAGATCCATTGCTGAGGTGGAACAACACTAATGAAGTGTGCTTAGGAGCTGCAAAGCTCAAAATCTAAGTCTAATGCCTTTGATTCTTGGGCGCCTTTTCCCAACAGGGGCGCTTTTTCAACAGACTCGTCAATTTTCTTGAGTGTTCTTCAATTCTTCTATTTTGACCCTCCGTGCTTTGATCTGAGATCACCGCTAACTGATGAGTCTGATGATCTTGCTGAAACATGGGATGGATAACCAACTCAGTCCTGGAAAAGATGACTAGCTTTGTGGATTCTAAAAGTTGATTTAGGTACTTCAAAAGCATGCGCTTTTGACTTTTTGACTTGTGATTTTTATGTTGCAAACTTTCACGATCAGTCCCAATTTGATCTCTGTCATCAGATGTCTGATTTTTCCATTGTCTTTGTTGACGGTGTCATTGTTGAGATTGATCAAAACGGAGAAGGTCATCTTGGAGGTCACTGAGCTTGCAGATTGCATCTAACTGCCCAAAAAGATGGGCACCTTTTCTCAGCAAGGGTGCTTTTCCTAAGCACTTAGCCATTTCTCCATATTCTTCATTTAGCCTCCACCTTTGGTGTTTTTTGCTTGATCTCTGCCTATGAGTGCTTGACAGGTTCTGTGAACATGCAACTGGATTGATCGCGAAGCTGAGAGAGAGTTGAACAGATGCCTTATAGAAAGCAGTTGTTGAAAACTTCATCAGGTTACTCAAAATGAAGGGCATCCCTGGCCAAGGGTGCTTTTGTCTTGATAAGCATTAATTTTCCTTCCATTTTGCATGCTCTAACGATCGACAGTTGTCGTTTGATTTGTCTCGCAGGTTGGTGAACAGGTTCGTTGCAAAGCTGAGCTAATGCCGGAGAGATCACTTGAAGACAAGCTTGCTCAATAATTGACATCCGGGCCATCTAATTGAAGGGTGCCCCTAGTCAGCAGGGGTGCTTTTTCCCATGTTCAACTGCATAGCCTCCTTGGTAGCAAGGCGTGCCTTTTCCAAACTAGGTCAATTTTCGGCATTTTTCAATTTTGAAAATCCCCTCCATTAGATAGCATCTTTTTGAGCATTTTCGCCATGGATTCTTCGTTGAAGCTTTTGAAGGTTAGATTTCACCCCCCGGTACTGGCCATTTTGCCATTAATGGTTGCGAAGGTCGTAGCTTTCTTCTTGAAAAATGAAAATAGACCCACCAGAGTAAAACAAGCTTTTTGGTGATTTTGACTTGACCAGTGTGATCGTGAAGTCAATTCATCCTATCAAAATCATTTTCAATCATTTCTAGAAAGGTCCTATTTTTCAGGGGTTTTCCTAAAAACAGGGGTTTGAAACCCTAATTTTCAAATTTTCAGAATTTTGCAAGTATCTTCCTTGATACAAACCCACAAAAAGCCTATGTTTGGTTTGACCTAAAACATACTTTTGACAACAATTTTACATGATTTAGATCATTTTAAGAAAAATGTCTTATTGAAGCAAAAATTTATTATGGGTATAACATGTTGAAATGATACAACCAGTTCTAGGTGGTGGTGGTTACTTTGGAAATTCAATGGATGTGATGTTCAATATTCTAGTTCATATTTTTAAGTGAAAGCACATTTGTGTGGAGTACTTGGAAAAGGCATCAAAGCTTGCCCTGGAAAACAATCTACCTATTCCATTTGAGCTAGTCATAGGATATATTATGGAGCAAGAAGCAACAGATGAACGAGAAGCCCAGAGATCAAGTCACTCACCCCTTATTTAAAAAAAAAATCAAAGGGAACGTTGCCCCCATCTAATTCCAATATCGTGGTAGAAAATCACCCATTTTTGGCCACTCATCCTCAAACTGAAAGTTAACAACCCCTTGTAAACAAAAGACAAAAGGTGCCTTTGGAACTTGCATTTCAAAATGAGAATAGAGCCATTGCCAACCAAAATGTAGCAAGATGTATATATGCAAATGGAATAGCTTTTAATGTTGTTTTCTCTCCATATTGGAAAGAGATGTTGAGAACAGTTAATGAAGCTCCAAAAGGGTACAAGGGCCCGGGTTATGAGAAGGTGTGTGGCACCTTATTGGAAAAAGAGGTCACGATGGTTGAAGATTCATTGAAGCCCATAAGGGATTCATGGATTGAGACAGGTGTGTCCATTGTTTTAGATGGTTGGAAAGATTCAAAAGATCGGCCCTTGATCAATGTCATAGCTGTGTCAAATAAAGGGGCAATGTTTTTGAAAGCCGTGGATTATGAGGGACAAATAAAGATGGGCAATTTATTGCTAATATTCTAATTGCAGCCATTGAGGAAGTGGGACCCCACAACATTGTTCAAGTTGTAACGGACAATGCCAAGAATTGTAGAGCTGCAGGGTTCTTGGTTGAGGAACAATATCCACATATCCTTTGGACACCTTGTGCGGTCCACTCACTCAATCTTATGCTGCAAAAGATTGGGAATAAAATTGCTTGGATCAAAGAATTTTATGCAAAGGCTAAGGACATCTAGATGTTCATCACCAACCACCACATGTCTCAAGGGATCTTTAGATCATTTTCAAAATTGGAGCTATTGAAGGTAAGTGAAGTAATATTTACATTTTTTGTTTTCATAATTTGGTTGTGTATTCTAATTGAAATTCTTCTTTAAAGTTGTCTTTTAAATTCTAATTATTATTTTTAATTTGTAATATGTTGTAGAGACTCGTTTTGCCTCTAACACAATCATCTTGAGACAACTTGTGAAACTAGACAACCACTTTCTAGCATGGTGATTAGCCAATATTGGTCTACATGGAGGCAAACTAACATTGAAAGGGCAACAAAAATTAAGAGGATGACATTAGATGACTCATGGTGGGGTCGTGTGGAGTATCTCCTTAGTTTCACCAAGCCCATTTTGAGTATCCTTCGCTATACTAGCATGGACAAGCCATGCATTGGAGAGATATATGATGGTACAGACTTAATGCTTGAGAAGATGAAGTGCATCATAAATGCAAAAGAGCAAGACCCTAAAGAGACTTTCTTCAAACAAGTGCATGCAATTGTTGAAGAAAGATGGAACAAAATGACAACTCCATTGCATCTTCTTGTCTTTTCATTGTCTCCAAAATACTACAGTAGTCAGATTCTTTTTGTGCCAAGAAGGCTTCCTCCATATAGAGATTTTGAAGTGGCTGAAGGGTACAAGGCAGCATTCATGAGACTCTTCCCTAATCCTGAATTGTGAGGTATAGTCACAAATGAGTTCATTGATTTTGTGCACTCAAATGGTGATTGTATTGAGGCTCTTCGCGATAGGTTTTTAAAGGATTCTCATAGTTGGTGGTACTTCCATGGCCAATACTTCCAACATTTTCAGCCCCTTGCAATCAAAATTTTATCACAAGTAAGTTTAATAAATTTTCATATTTTTAATTTTAGTTTTAAAACTTTCATTTATAATTTTTTATTTTATTTTATAATATATAATTTTAATTGTTTACTTTGTCTTCATAGGTTGCTATTTCATCTACATCTAAGAGGAATTGGAGCACATATTCTTTCATCCACTTAGTAAAGCGCAATAAATTGCTCTCAAAAAGAGCGGAGAACTTAGTATATGTGCATTCCAACTTGTGTCTCCTTTCACACAAACAACATGACTATAGGAAGGGGAGACGAAGTTGTGGGATATAGAGCCAAAGCATACTGACTTGGATGCTTCCACTTCCCACCATATTGCATATGAGGAGTCTGATAGCCGGCAGCAGCATGAGCACAAGTGTAGTGCTAGTGACAATGCCACTGGCACTGTTTGTGATTCATCTAGTCTTCCTACATCATCTAATGTCAATGTTGACATTGATATTGATGATTTAGATAATCCATTTGATGATTAGAACTTTAAAAGTGTTATAATATTGAACTTGAAGTTCGAACAATGAATATTTAGCCTACATGTTTTAAATGAAATTCAAGTTTATGGTGGTTTTGTTGTTTATATGATGTTATGTGATATTCTAATCCTAATTCATATATATATATATATATATATATAAAATTTTACTTGTTCTTTGTACTAACGAACCCAAAACCCAAAATATTTTTAGCCAAACCAGCGAACCGAACCCCCGAACCGGAAAACAAACCAAAACCGGAACCGGGTACTTAGAAATAATTGATAGGAGATGGGATTGATAGATGCACTTCCCTCTCCATGTTGCTAGATACTATTTGAATCCATTGTTGTTCTATTGCTTCTCATTCAAAGATGATGTTGAGGTCACATAGGGCTTGCTCATGTGCATGGAGAAAATGTTCCCTACCCTAGCAACATTAGGTTCAGTTATGACAGAGCTACAAATATACAAGTGGGAAGGGTTTTTTCCTCAAGTATGGCTAACATGCAAGGCAGGTAGACCTTCAAGCTAGGTAGAAACTTTTGAATCTCTCTATGTTGTAGATGTGCATATAAGATTTCAATAGATTTTACATGATATCATCTCAAAATAATGAGGTTTTTCAATGCAAAGGTGGGACTTTTGTGGCCAAGAAGCCAAAAATCTTTGATAAATGGTGATGCGCATTTTGAGCCACCATGTAGTTCACTCACTTGCAAGTGTACTTGGACTGTTATTTTAGCTTATACATTCAAAGAAACACAACTGTCTGATGCAACAAATGAATGGTGGCCTTCATTCACCACAACCTCTACCTAAAGTTGAAGAATGCTTGAGGTTAGAGTTTGAAATACTTGCAATTGTAATCATGGTTCTTGTTTCATTTTCAATTGCCAAATCTAATCTTTATATGAAAAAATCATGTACCATCAAGTAAGACCAACTAGTTGACCTTGACAAGATTAATCCAAATTCTAAGTGGATTGCAAATGATGATGTCCTTCTTGATCCTGAGGATTTTGGTATACCAACAAAGGCCAACATTGATAGTGATGTGGTTGAATGACTTAAGAGAGGCTCTGACCTAGGAGCTTCATTATTAGGGCCTTTAGACCTATAGTGTAGCTTCTTCATAGCAACAAGAGTCATTGACTACATCTAATTCTTTGGAACTTTTTACTTAATTTGTAGATTGACTTTGTAAAATGTAGATTGTGATTGAAATTTTGAAAACTGTTAGTATCTATAGTTATCATTTATGTGCAATGGACTATGTATTGTGCAATGATTATGAACATAAATGAGAAAATCTATTTTTCACAATTCATGGGTTAAACTGCCATGTTTATTTGCTCTCTATATCTCTATGCTATTAAATTGCCTTTAAGTTTAAAAAGCAATAGGCGTTTCTCTCTTTTTTTTTCTAACATTTTTGAAAATCCAAATTTTCTGCAATTAAATCCCAATTTTGAAAAAATCTTTTACTTTCGTTTGCCAATTTTTTCCCCATAAGATTTTTGCTGCTATAATGGTTGGGGGCATTCCTAAGGTACAATCTTTCAGGGCTAGAATGTGATGATGGGAAGTACACTCTTATTTTAATCTGGTTGGGTCCTACAAGGATGATTCAATTTGGTCAGGGCAAATAAATTTTTTGTATTGCTGAAGTAGAACTTTTCTCTTGTGAAATTCTTGAGCTTATGCAATGGTAATATTAAACTCTGTGCTAGGTCTTCTTGTGCCAATGTGAGGGCAGAGTTGTCTGGTATTCTGTTGGACTTGAATTTTGAGATTAGGGCGATGATTCAATGTTAAGTTGTTTCTTCATTTCTTGTTCTCAACACAGTATTGGTATTCTTAAATATGTGGATTCTTTGGCCATTTTGGCCATACTTGGGTGCTTTCATTCCATGGTTACTCCTGGACATACTTTATTAGCAATCCCCATGTTCAATTTATGCAATAAAGCTGTCACTATAGGTTTAATTTAAATTAAGATGCATGCCTTAGTAAAAATGAGAAAAGGAATGCCTATGGGCAATGAATCAGTCTCACTTCACTTCAGTCCATGACAACTCTTCAGCAGCTAGGCGTTGAAACCCTTATTCTCGTATGTTAATATTTGTTGTATTCTGGATCTAGAATGAAGTTGCATATGATAACAATTCTATTCATAACCCTCTGTTGCTGAGAGTTATTTCTGGTTCTTCATAATTTCATGTGTAAAGTAAATTTCCTATTTTCTGCTCTTGCAATGATGCCTTCAGGATTTCAGCATTTGAAAGAACTATTCATTCTCCTGAAGAAGGATTAGTGAACGTATTAAAAAGGTCTGTGCTTTGGTTAACGCAATAACCCTTTATAAATTTTTGTTGGTCATCACAGTTCCTGTTGAGTTTGTTATGAATTATGTTGCATCAAGAGTATCATATATGTAGTTCTCTGTTTTGCAAACTTTTGTGTTTAAATCTAAGCTGATAAAAAAGGAAGATGATGAGCAATATGGACTTCATTCACCTTTGGTTTTCCAGTAAGACGGGTCAATCTTACTGAAAGTTAATCTATTTGATACTAATGTTTAATCGTCTTGGATTTTGTGAGATGGAAATGTTTCTGATAATTTACTACTTATCTTGAATACCAACCAGGTTGAAGAAATTGTCAAGCATAGTGAGGCTGGAGATCCTGTTAGAAGACCTCGAAAGAAAATAGTAGTACAACATTGTGATATTATTGGGAATAACTTTTGGGATGAACATTCTTATCTATTGTCTGACTAATAATCTACTTTGTGAAATTATGACAATTTATATCTAGAAAACCTCCTTTTTCCTTGAAGATGCATTTATATAATGATTAAAGTGGTGCATTTGTGCAATGATTCCGGTGTTTGTTTCTAAAAGGAGAATTATTTGCTCTTTCTTCTAGTCTTGACATCCAAGAATTTTGTTGCTGGTTTTAAGAATGGATTGCTGTTTGATAATTTTTATATTGTGTTGAAGTCAGTGGAAGAATTCTACGTATCAACCAAATGGTGCCGTGCTTCCATCTCTAAAACATGTCGATTGCGAGATGGTTGGCAGCTCTTAGAATTTTTTCCCGGGACTCTTCTAGCTTTTGTTAGCATTTTTGAGCTCACTCATTCCTTACTAATGTATGGGACTAAACTAATTAGTTAAGATGCACCAACTTTTAATGTTTAATTGAATATATGCAAGATGATGTTTGACAGAAAGTATTATATTACTGTCTACAAACTGTCGATGATAGATTCGGAACCATAAAGACCATCAACATCTTGTGATGGGGTCACCTCCTAATTGCTAAAACCCTTCCTTATAGGTTGAATCTGTTTATTTTACCCTTTAAATTCTTTGGAATCAATTCCGGCTACTTTATGGGGATGGCAGCGTAATCACCATGGCTTGTGGCAGTGCAAATTATTGCATCCAAGCATTCTCTTACATTTTTTTTGTGGTTTGAAAATTTTAATCTTGGGCTTCAAATATTTTGGTCCATTGAACATTTGCACATTCAAAGTTTATTTTAATTTTACTTCATCTTAAGTGCCTATTTTTCTTGAACTGATATGACTTGACTTTCTGACTTCGCGTGTGTGAAAAGACCTAATATCCTATCTATTCCTATTGACTATTGTAGGCCACAAAACATAAATTTGTTTGTACTTATATAGTGGAGAGAAGATGACAGAATGGAATAGGCATTGAGATCCACTATATTGTAATAGGATCATCTATAAGTAAAATTTAGTGTTGTGCAATGGTTTATTTTTGCATCTGGTTTAATCTCATCTTGTCTGCTATGTACATAACTTTGCATTGAGATTCATGAGAAAACTGAGTTACAATTCTTTCTAAAGGATAAAACTACTAACGCATTGATAAGCTTCAAAGCTTTTTTCTAACTTTTGATTCACCTATTTTTGGTTTGTAAGTGTTGTTTTGGAAGGGGTAGTTGATTTGTAAAGGATTTAATTAATGTATTTCATGGCATATTTTTGGAACAAGGTTAGGCTCTTGAATGCTAGAATATGTGTCAGATGGTTTAGGACATCAGAATAAAAACTTTGGTAGGAAAGAGGAGACCAAAAATTGAATATTTTGCCCACTTTGGTGGAAGCATTGATTGTAGTAGGTGGCAAAAACACTTTTTCAGTGAAAACAAAATCACCTCTCCATTAAAAGCAACAAAATTGTCATGACAGTTTGTGGTGTCCAGTAACATTCCAATTTTCAATTTTTCCTTTTCTTGGTACGATTGGTCAATCTTTTTGGCTCCTAAATTCAATTCAATGTTATATGTACCCTTGTGGATGTGCACAATTCATTCTTGGTGGCTTATACACATTCTTGATAGTTTTAGTTGGAGATTTTTGTTGTAGCTTATCTAAGTTTGGGACTATGTTAAAGAGCACTGACCAGAAGTAAATTGGGAGTGTTCGTGAGGTGTTTGATCTAATTTCAGTAGGATGGAGCTCTCCTTTGGAAGCCTAAGCGCTGCAACTCTTGTATTGCTAATTTTGAAATACATAAGTATTTGCTTGGCTTTTAATTGGATTTTTTACTCAAGGTGGATTTCTCTAGGGTAAATGTGTCTTCTTTCATGGTGTTTTTCTTTCTTTATGTTTCATTTTCTTGTACATTAGATGTTTAGCAACTTGAGTCATATGTGCTCTCTAAAAGTAAGATATAAATCTGTAAGTTGGCGATTACATGTGAAATATCTACCTTAGTTTATTGATGAATAGTGGTTTTTAAAACTAATTCTCCAATTTATAACTAATATATTTGTTCTTTGCAGTTATATCAAGAATCATTCTTGAAAATTTTACAATTGTATCAAATTGTTTTGGATATATTCTTAAACAATTAGAATAGATTAAAAACATTACCAAAAAACTATTTGCTAGAATTACACATGTTTACTAAGAATTAATTAAGATACAAAAGTCTTACTCACATACCTATAGAATAATATACAATTTACTATGTACAAAATATTTACATATTTGTTAAGATCATACCTTCAATGTTCAAGGACTTGGGCATCCATAAAACCCATTTAGGAAGATGTGGATATAGCCATATCTTTAGATGTTGATCCATGGCATGAACCATGAATATATTGAATTTAGGTTCTCTCATCTTTCTCTACCTTGACTTTTGTTGTGGGTTTTTCTTAAATTGCATTGTAGTTTTTGTGTGCTAAGTCTTCAGTTAGTGGAACTATTTATATTTCATCATCTTGTCAAACATAGAAAGTTTAGACAATTTTAAAATTTCAACATGTATAATATAATGTATTACGTAAATAGGTAAATTGACAATTGCCTTAAAATTGCTACAAATATGATGTAGGAGTGCCTTGGAGTTGTGTAATCTTGCATCAACCAAAAAGAACTAGGTGTTTTGAAAGAACGTGTAGACTAATAAAGTGAGGCTTCTTGATAAATTGTCATATTGAGCATGAATGAAGACAAAAAAATGTTGTGTTGGTGTTTCAATTCGTGCCTTTGGTGTGCAGATTGGAAACAAACAACTATGCACAATTAGATTGCTTTTCAAATTAGGAGGGGAAGCTATCTCTTTTGTTGATTATGCATAAAAAGTAAAGTAAACTAAATTCCTATCTTTTTATCTAAGTTAATTGGGAGGAAGCTCTCTCTTTTGTTGATTATGCATAAAAAGTAAAGTAAACTAAATTCCTATCTTTTTATCTAAGTTGAGAGCACAAGGTTATAAAACTCTTTGTGTTGGAGTCGAGGTTTTCTTTGGTTTCGTAACTTCAACTACAACTAGGCCTAAATTTATAACGCATCTCCTCAAGTAAATTAGGAGTAAAAATATTTAGAAGTAACGGGGAATGATTTTGGTTTACACAAAACTTAGACAAACTTGTCTCCAAAATGCATCTAAAGGCTCATTGCTCTTTCAGATGTACGCTGAAATAAAGTTTATGAAAGTAAAACATCAAACGATAAACCTAATCTCAGAATTCCCTCAAAGGCTAATTGGTCTTTTGAGTTGTAGGCTGAAATAAACATTATAAACACATAACATTAAACGATAAACTTGCTTTCAAAATTCCCTCAAAGGCTCATTGCTCTTTTGAGGTGTAGATTGAAATAAAGATTATGAAAACAACAGTATTACGAAAAGATCTTGAGACTTTGGATCAAAGCAAGTGTGGGCATATGATTTATTTCCTCAAAACTTTCCAACAACAATTACACATTTTGGGACAACAAATTGTATGAAGAAGACAAACATACAATATACAATCAACCAAAATGTACTGAACAAAGTGAACAAATATTGACTAGCAAAGTTTGAAGGCACAAGGGTGTAGCAATTTTTTTATAGTAATAATAGTTAAAATACAATGAGCAGGGTTGCTCTTATTTATAGACAAACACAAGAGCAGGGAACTCTAAAATCTCTTTGTGTTAACAATCAGTCTTGTCAATCAGCAAGATTTATTCCTATGTCTAAACAAAGTAAACTAACAGTTAACTAGAAAGAATACATCAGCTAACTAATCTAAAACTAAAGGACTCTAACTATACAATAAGTGTCTCCAAAGATAGACATGCATGAAAAGTGGATAGTTAGTTAACTTGGAAAAGGTTTTAAGTTTAACTGTTGTTTTAAATCCTATCGTTGGAGGTGGTTGCATGTGCCTCAACTGTCAGTTTACTGCTTGTCAGCGACTTGAGCAATCTTGGAGATATCTGCACACTTCAACTGGCAGTTCATTGATTAGTAACTTTGGTGGCTCTGTAACTGGAGTGATGACCTTTGTTTCCTCTGCAATTTTATGCTTTTGACGCTTTTCTTGATTTTTTTCTCAATGGAAGAGTATTGCATGATGAAACCGTGAAGTTTGGCTATGAACATGGATATGTTCAGAGAAGTTCTGCGAAAAAACTAAAAATAGCTTTGCTAAGAGGTAGTTTTTACGAAAAATTTTGACACATGGGTTTTGTAGGTGGTTGTGTGCTAAGTAGACCGAGAATGCCACTGGAGGCAGTGGGGCAACGTTTTTGGAAAAATATGGCGCATGGGTTTTGTGGTCAATTTCGTGCTGAACAAACCTAGTTGGTCAGATCTGTGAAAAGATTGATTTTGCTCGAACATGCAAGAAAACCTAAGACAGAAGTAGAAGAAATTGTGGGAAGAATTTTCAATCTTGGAGAAGATTGAAAAGGAAGAGAACCCATAATGCTAGAAGTTGAAGGTTATGAATTGCTACCTTTGAAAAATTATGCCTGGAGATATGAACTCTGGAAAAACGTCCTTTTGTGCAACCTATTCTTGAAAATACAAAGAATGTTGAAAACCCCTGTCATTTGATCCTTCAAATGTCGTAGAGAATAAAATTATGTGTTTGGCGTTTGGAGTTAACCTACATAAATAATGAGAAATGACGCCTAGATGCTTGTTAAATATCATTTGGAGGTGGAAGCATCAATTAGGGTGTCCAAAACCTGATTGAAGGAGTCATCTCCGTGATTAGTTGTTAACTGGAAGAATTCCCCCAAAATTTGGGATGCCTAGGCATGAGAAAGTCTTCAAAATTCGTAAGTGGAGTTGACTTTGGATGCCACCTTGCCAGTGTTAGCATATTTTTGAAGAATTTTAACTTTTTCTTGATAAACTACCTCTATTTGATCCTTGATTCCGGTCATCTGATTGATCATGAGGTTTGACTGACAGATTCACAACAGAGCACAATCAAATCTGAGGAGATGTTCTTAGAAGTTGCAAACCCTAAAAATTGGTTCTGATGGCTCAAATTTCTAGGCACCTTCTTGAGATAAGGTGCTTTTGTTTGCCAAACTTAACCAATTTTTAGATGATTTTCAATTTCTTCAATTTTGACCTCCCGTGCTTCAATCTGCAGTTGTCGGTGATTGATGATTCTCGTGCAATGGATGTTGAATTTGTCGCAAAGCTGGAAGAATTCTGGAAAGGATGACTAGCTTCGCAAGCTCTAAAAGTTGTTTTAGGAGGCTCGAATTCCTAGGCGCCCCTGGCCTGCTGGGGTGCTTTTGTGTTTCTGAGACATCTTTTTCACTTGGTAACCCTTGACGAAATGCTCTAGTTTGACCTTCATTGCTGGATGTTTGATTGCTCTAATGAATCTACTGACAAACTCATCATGAAGCCTGATCATAATTGAGGACTCCTTAGGAGTTGTGAAACACGAAAGTTGCATCGATGCTTCAAAAAGTTTGGTACCTTTTGCTAGCAGGGTGCATTTTCTTCTATACTTAGCCAATTTTTCATGTTTTTCAACTTCATTTGTCTTACAACATTTCCACTTGATCTTCGTTTGTGAGCATTGGATAGGTCCTATGGATTGGTAGTTGGATTCATCATGAAGCTGGAAGGATTCTAAGAAGATGTCTTGGAGAAAACAACTGCTAAAAACCTCATCTGACTGTCGAAAATGTTGGGCACCCATGGCAAGCAAGGGTGCTTTTGTTCTTTTGACCTTCAATTTATTCTTTGTTTTACGTGTCCACTCGATCAACAGCTACTAACGTTTGACAAGTCTCGTGGACTAGCGAACAGATTTGTTGCGAAGTTGGGCTGAATCTGGGAAGATCATCTGAAGATAGCTAACCCAAAAATTGACAGTTGAATGCTTTCATTTCTAAGCGCCCCTGACCTACAGGGGCACTTTTCCCTTGATAAACTGTCATTTTTTATGTTTGTTTCCTTGCAACATCTTCTGCTTAATCCTTGTTTGTCGGTGCTTGATGAATCTTTTGAACTAGCTTGGCGATCCGTCAGAAAGCTTGCAGAATTCTGAAGAGGATGAATGGTTTAGCAAATCTTATTAACTGCATTTGGCCTCTTGAATTCATGGGCACCCCTAGCCATCAAAGATGCTTTTGGCTCTAGAGTTAGTCATTTTTAGTGATTTTCAACCTCTTCGCGCTTCGCATTCACCGTGTCGTTGCCTAAGATTATCACCATTGTCGCTAATGCAAATGCATTCATCATTGTGATTGCTTTCATTATTTCACGTGCACGGGCATTGAAAAATTGACTAA